>JAFVLL020030728.1:0-13592 GCA_021397915.2 Tor tambroides | reverse complement strand
CAAAAAAAAAAAAAAAAAAAGCAGAACAACAGCTTCAACACTGAATGATTTCTGAAGGATCATGTGACACTGACTGGAGTAATGTCTGATGAAAATTCAGTGCCGCATAATAAATTATATTTTAAAGTGTATAGATAGATAGATATTGCAATAATATATCACAATATTACGGTACTGTTTTGTTCTGAAAATCAAATAAATACAGCCTTGTAGAGCATAAGAGACTACATTAAAAACATCTCAAACATCCCAAACCTTTGAAAGGCAGTGTATATCAGAGGGTACCCTAAACCATGTGCAGGTGATCAGATAAGGAACCAGGGGCAAATGTGAGCTTACAGGTACAACAACAACAACAACAACTATATTATAATATACTATAATAACACCTTCCATTCTTGCTCGGTCTGCAATAGCGTAGTGGAACGCACTGATGACTTATCATGTCTGCACGAACAGGGTGTGCGGAGGTATGCAAATACATACATTGGCAGGCAGGCAGGTAGCCTATCGTAGCCCTCGTAGCCTTTGATTTTTTGCACCCTCAGATTCCAGTTTTTCAAATAGCTGTATCTCGGCCAAATATTGTTCTGTCCTAACAAACTATACATCAATGGAAAGCTTTCAACTATTTGTTCAGCTTTCAGATAATACATATATCTTAATTTAAAAAAAAATACCCTTATGACTGGTTTTGTGGTCCAGGGTCACATATATTCCCTGACTTCCAATCATACACTCTAAAAAATGCTGGGTTAAATACAACCAGGGCTGGGTAAATATTGGACAGAACACATGCTGTGTTGTTTTCAACCAACAGTTGGGTTAAATGTTTAACCCAACCTTCTGGGCAGTAACCCAACCGCTGGGTTCGTCCATATTTTACCCAGCGCTGGGTTGTATTTAACCCAGCATTTTTTAGAGTGTAGCTTAGCGTAAATCAATCAGAGTTGGCCATAGGTACACAAGATGCTCAGAACTGATTGAAAGCCTGCCAATCGTAGTAATCCTTACACTTTTGGTTCAAAAAAACATTAGATGTTCTATATTTGTCTACAACACGCCTGGGGAAAGAAACGGCGCAAGAATCCAGATATAGACCTACCACATAAGCCGGTGTATCAACAATTGCTGTTCATTATAAATGCCTGAAAATCTGTTTCACCATTCAGTCAGCAAACATTTTGGAGTTTAAACAAAAAAGAACCCTACTCATATACTAAATATTCAATATATGTGATCTTTGAACTGCTGCTTTGCTTCAGCAAGCACATCCTTTCTAACAAAACCCCTCAGCCACTGGCTTCTTCTGGAAGCAATGAAGTGATGCTACAACATAAGCACAGTTCATGATAGGAAGATCAGATAAGGAGAAAAGCAGACCATAAAAACTGAACCACACTGAATTTGAAGAGTTTGCAAGCCACTTGAGAATCTCATTAAGCTGAGTTGCTGTCTACACTTTCAATTTATGGAAATTAAGTTGGTGATAAGTGTCAGGTGGACTCTTATGGGTTAGTGAGTACAGGGAATGAATAGATTTACATGCCTTTACTAAAAATCTAAATTTCTAATGATTAAATGACTAACTGGATAAATGCATTGTGTGTGTGTATACACACATATACAAACACAGAGCCTATATGTATATGCACTGTATATACATTTGATCTTCATATAACAGAAAGAAAAAATCTTAAGTGTCCATAGTTCAGGAAGCATAATCTAACAGACGTAGTTGTTAACATGTCACTTTATCATTTATATATATTTTTGAAACATTATCTCTTTTACATAGGAAGAGATCTGTTATTTCTCACTTCTTTACAGAAGACCATTATATTAATATACTTACTGTAACACACACACACATACTATTTAATAATGTAGCTCAGACACACACTTAATAATAAACCAAGGTCACCACTATCTTAGCATCCATAACAGTGACTCAGGGTCACACATGAATACAGCCAGGGCTTTACTTGCTATGTGCTCCTTTTATGTCTCAAAACAGCATAGCACAAGGTCACTGCTCGTAATGGATTTCTGAAAGTGCTCTTAGTGTAACAGTAACTCCATATTCTTGTAATAAAACACAAAGACAGACATCAGAAAGATCTCAGTAAGGTGAAATGAGTCCATTTATAACATCCATAGCTAACAAAAACCAGCAAGAGATATTAGAGGAGCGGCATGTCAGTGTACCTGTGCATTTCCATTTTCCATAATGTATTCTAACCCACTAGAGTCTGCTGTTTAGAGGGCACATCCAGTGAGTGAAGCTGATGGTAAGATACATTTCTGCACCTCAATCCTGCTGACATTCACATGGAATACACACGGAAATAAAAGTTTTTTTTGTTTTTTTTTAACTTCCATTTACTTCTACACATTTACTTCTAGTAATTAGTTGCATACAATGACATTCCTGCATTTAGATTTAACTTATAATGTATTTTTAAACAGCAGACTATGTTCTGATATTTTTTGAAGGGAAATTAACTGTACATTTACAGCTGCAGGTTTTAAGATGAAGAGCCCCAAATTTAAAATTCTTGAATTAAATTTAACAAAATCCAAATAAAAATAAAAGTATACTCTACTAAAAAAAAAAAAAATCTATTCTGAATATCTGTTCAGCTATTCAGTAAGAATTCACATTGTGTGTTTTAACATTTCATCATCATCAAATTTATGCAAGGCACCACAAAATTAAATTCTGCAGTGGTTGCTAAACCACAAGTCTAAAAATAACACTGGACAGAGGAGAAATGATGCCACATTTTGATTGGTTCTTCAGTGAGTGTATTCACTTGACATACCTGCAAGAACAATTCTTAAGCCATTCTTTTTTGCAAACCTCTTAAACTGTTGATGATGTAAGGCTGAAAAAAACAAGAGACACTAGTCTCAATGGAACTTAAAATGGATTTACGTTAACTAAAATCAATAGAATATGTTAACAAGAGAGATGTGATGAAAAAAATCAATTCCTCACCCTGGACACTCACTTCCCTTCAGTCCTTTTTCAACTTGTTCCTCTAAGTTGAAGGAAAAGGTGTTGAAGCAGCTTCTAATAATATAGCACATGAGTCAAGCCTTCGCATATAACACTATGGAACATCTTTTACCTCCAATTAACAGTCAAAGGCACTGGCTTGAATTCACTATTACACATTGAATGCAATTAGATGCTCAGTCAAAGTTATCATTTGCAGAACAAATTACCATATTATTAATTAAAACATTAGCAGTGAAAGAAGTAGTGAGAATTTTTCATCAAGCAACATTCTTTACTAGCTACAAACTAAGTTGAATATACAGCATTTCTGATAGATTGACAGTTCTTATACAATGGTTTATAGGAATTAGGACAAACGGTAATCATCATGCAATTCAAAACACTTGGATTGAATATTCTGTTTCATCTGGTTGAATATAGGTTATTACTTTGGAGATTTGATAGGCAGGTTAGTAGGCAGCAAGTATGTGACTATAAGGCACAAATGAATGATATGATACTGATTGTCATCCTTACAACTGTGGTTATACCTAAATGCAACAGCATGCTGTGAATTCCCTTGTTTTTGGTTAAAAATTACACATCCAATTGAGAAGAAAAACAGTGCAGACAGAAAAAAACAATGATACTGATATAGTGCCATCTGCTGGTGCAACAATCAAATACTTGGTAAGTTCTGTCACGGGCAATAATTGTATTGATCTTTAGCATATGCAATACATGGTAACATTCTTTGGGTGTTTCTTTCAAAATAAGTTACTCTTTTTGCAATAAATAATTAACAACATTATATTATGAGACACAGAATGAGGTAAAATGCATAAGTGCAAATTTTAAGTGCATTTCACTTTTGCAGACGTCAAGACTCAAGTTTTCTGGGAAACAGTATAAAAAAAACAACAAAAAAACAACATCCCTGATAAGGAGAATCAAAACACAGTTTAACAATTTCCCAACATGCTCCTGTTGTTTTTTTGTTTGTTTTTTTCACAATTGCACATACTGGTGTTATATTTTCTAGCTGCATTTCAACAACCATATGGGAAGGAGGAAATGGGAAAAGACAGATGATAAATAAGAATACATAATAAAAGTTAACTTAATATAATAAATAATGAATAAAAAACAAAACAAAACAAACAAAAAAATAACATTTGCAACATGCAGCATTTTTAAATCAGATCCAGCTCAAAGTGCGTCACTTCAGAAAAGCTTTTTTTTTTCATGGGGTATTCATACTGGTTTCATATGGCTTTTTATGCCATTTTCAAGAAATGTTTCCATTTAATGATTTAATAACAACAATATTGTAGTGTAACCATCAAGTAAAAATTTGTAACATTTTCCTTACCTATGAAGTGTACACAAGTTTATAATTTTTTGAATGAACTATATATGGCATTTTCAAGGTATTTCAAAAATGAATAGACATGGCAAAAAAAAGACAGTGCATCAGTGATATACATAAAAAAAAAAAAAATGATAAAATCTGAATACAGTAGCAACACAAAATCAGCCTGATCTCTCTCAGATCTTCTCAGTTTCTAGGAATTCTGATGGATCAGTCAGGCTTTGAGATTGCTGCCCGCATTTAGGAAGCCCATTAGCTGTGCCTTTCTTATTCCGCTTCTCAAACTCCTCAGTGATCTCCGCTAGAGTCCTTCCTTTGGTTTCAGGCAAAGCGAGACTGACGAAAAGACATGCCGTCACACAAACTCCACAGAAGGGGATGAAGCAGAACTGTCCTAGGCCATTAACTATGAACGGAAACGCCATTCCTATGAGGAAGAGGTTGAGCCACATCATGGAACCGGCAACCATGTAAGCTGCGGGACGTGCCATTTGGTCAAAGAGCTCGGCGGGGAGGATCCCGGTGACCCCTGCGGGACCTATGCCAAAGCTCAAGATGTAGGCGAACATGCAGACCATACTCAGATAGGGCATGCCGGCCACTTTGCCCTCCAGCGAAAGAGCGACAGTGAAGACCACCGCCCAGCAAGCCATGAGCAGATACCCGCCTGCGAGGAGCAACCTGCGGCCAACACGCTCGATCAGGAGATTACACGCCAGAGCAGACGTGAACTCGCAGGCACCCGTGCCGATCGTGACATATTGAATCCTGTCCGTTGGAATACCGACTTCTTGAAAGATATAGGAGGCGTAGAAGTAAATGGAATCATTTCCACACAGCATCATGGCACTGCTGGCCACCATTACGGTGCAGAGCTGCCTGCGAAGACTTCGGTCACTGAACAGCTCCCACAGCGTTTTGGCACGGGCTTCGCCCGCTTCTGCGCGCTCCTGGAGAATCTCTTCCATCTCATCAGTAAAAACGCTGCACGCTCGGAAGCGTTTCAGGGCTTGACCGCACGCCTCTCGGTCTCCTCGGTCGATGAGCAGGTAACGCGGGCTTTCTGGAAACCAGGGCAAGGTGACCAGCTGCACTAGGCCGGGGAGAGCATTGCTTGCCAGCAGATAAGGCCAGAGAGATTCGCTCCCCAAAACTTCAGTCAGACCGGTTACCTGGCCCATCAAGATCCCTAGAGCAGTGAAAACAGCAGAAGAAAAGGCAACAGCACCTCTCATGTTCTTAGGTGCACTCTCTCCAAAGTACATGGGCTGGACGTTCATGCTAACCCCAGCATTGACCCCCACCAGCAGACGAGCAAGGATGATCATCTCAAAAGAGCCAGCGGCGCGACTGCTCAGAGCCAGGACTGCGCTCAGAAAAAGGAAGCAGTTGTTTAGCAGCAGTGCACCTTTACGTCCGCACTTAATAGCCATTGGGCCAGCAAGCAGGGATCCCAGAAGTCCTCCGAGTGAGTAAATGGAGACAATAAAGGTCCATATCAGTGTCACCTGACTGGACTCAAGAGCTGTACCCCATCTCTTCATACAGGTCTCATTAATGAAATTCTGCACATAAGCTGTGGGTGCATTAATGATTGAAATATTGTAGCCATACTGAAAAGTGCCACCAATGGCTGCAGAGCACACAGTTAATGCAAGAGTGCGTGTGCAACCTCCTCGCTTCATAGTGTCATTCATTTTTTTAAAAACACTTTTTATATTGTCAGAGGAAAAACAAGCAACTCACATGTAATATTTGTGCCATTATTTAGAAATTGTAAAAAAAAATTCTAGCAGGAATACACACGTGCAGGTCCTGGTGATCTCCTGTCATTGAACAGAGTGATGCAGACTGAACTTCCTGAAAAATGACATCAGTCTGTTGGAATTTCATAATAAGAGTCCGTTTTCAGGCTACCCTCAATACAGTTCAGACAAAGAGTATAGAATACCAAGAGGCGAAACTCTGATGCTTTTAGGGTAACAGCCACTAGGTGGCGCTTCGGTAGCGCGGCCGCCATTTTGGGGTGAAAATTCCAACTGGACAACGTTACAGATATACAGAAATAGACAGAATAACAAATCTGAAAGAGAGGCTTCAGATGCCAAAAGAACGTACAAAGTAATCCACTGCAAAAACTATCAGTGTGACAGTGAAAAAATCTTGCTTTTTATCGTTTTCCCAAAGACCCTGACAGGTAATTATACACAAAATTGTATTGTGTTTTGAAGTGGGACATAGCTCTATCTTATGCACCTGCTAAATTTAACTGTTTTTAGTATAGTAGTAAACTTAAATCCTTTTAGGAACTGCAGGTCCTATAGCCATAGATACCATAATAATGATTTATATGGATATGACACTATAGTTATAATGAGCGTATGCAACTTCACACATTTGCAATTACTTACTGTCTATATTATTATTTACTATTACTATTAGAGTAGGTCTGAAATACATATTGTACGTTTTAATCTCCTGGAACACACTACAAACATGATCTAGATTAGAACATGATGCATTGCTGTGTCTGTCATAATTAAATAATTAAACAATTTTGTTGAAAGTGGCTGTACTTGTTTTGTTTTTGTTTTGTTTTTTACATAAAAACCTTTTTTGTTGTTGTTGTTTACTGTCTTCCTTTAACGAACATTAATATGAGACAATACTGCAAAAACAGTTTACTGTCAAGATTCCTGTTATGCATTTATTGTCCAACATTCCTAATTTTTATGTCATAAATTTAATGTCATATGTATTAATTCAGTGTTTATAATGTTAACACTTATTTTCAACACATATTTTCAACCGAAACTGGTTTCTAAAAAGCAAAAAGTTTTGTAAAAAAAAAAAAAAAAAAAAAGGGAAGACTTTATTTTAAAGTCTGTAAAATAAACTGTTAAAAGTATTTGATGATCACTAGTCTAGTGATTGTACATTATTGTTGTCATCGTTCAGGCTGTATTTCAGCTTTAATGTACGTTTTTTAAACAAAGCAGCTGATATTTAACAAGGAAGGATAGAACATATATATGGGTAAGTAAAGTATTTAAAAATATATATATACTTTAAATGTGTTATTGTAAGTTGGTCAAGTGTTGATCAATTCTCATTATTCTACGGCAGCTTGCATACACAATCAAATACAAGCAATTGGTCATGTCATGGGCGCAACTGTTGCTATGGAGCGTTCTATTGAGTTTCGCCTCTTGGGCTTCTATACTCTTTGGTTCAGATGAACGCTGTAGAACGGCCCACACGTGAGAAGACTATACAACAAACCAGTGGCCTTTTCATGTCCACCACTGCAACAACCCTTCCTTAATCTGCAAACCATAACACTAACATTTTCTTACAGTGATCCGGAAGACACATGTATGTGTAGGCTAATATAAAATTAGTGCATTTTATTTTATATTAGGCTATTTGATTGTGGCATGCATGTTTTTTTTTTTTTTTTGTTTGTTTTTTTTTTGTCTGAACAACTACTGTAGTACACTAGATCCTACACTAGATCCAGGGGGCGAGCTTGGAATCAGAGCTAGTAACTGATTACATGTAATCTGGATTACGTAATCAGATTCCAAAAATTAAGTATTTGTAATTCAATTAAATTACATTTTAAAATATTTTATTATTTAGACTAGTTACTTTTTTATTGATTATATGATTACATATTATGCATACAATAGCAATAAATTATTTATAATTGATTCTCCCTAATTCTATTTTTTTTTTTTTTCATCTTTTAAATGTTCCTTTCTAAAAAAGCCTACTGCTTATATACACTCAGAAAGTCTTCCAGTTTTGTGGACATTCGCACAAAGAGCAGTCAATAGTCAGCATTTGACCACTGGATTTACAAAAATCATTACAGGTTTAAGAGGCGTTTCTACATTGCTTCAGTTACTGATGAACACATTCATTGTCATTTGAATTAACATTCAGTGGATTATTTAACCATGTAGTACTATGTCATTGGGAGGCTTTTGTCTTTCAAACACATTAAAATGCAAAATTCATGTTATTTCTTATTTACATGTAATGCAGGCATTTCCAAACTTTTTTTGTCACCTGAACCTTTTTTATCTAATATACTTACTTGAAGTACTCCTGAGAATTGAAAATAAATATTTTAATAATTAAGAATCACATTTACATGTTCATGGTTCTATGACATTGGTTAATGGTCACATTCAGGTACAAATATTATATATATATATATATATATATATTGTTACTAAGTGTTTTATTTTGATTGATGTTATTTTAAAATGATTTATTTTAATTTTACATTTTTATAATTTAATTATTAGCTTTTCATTAAACTCACAAATCCCCTGCAGTACCTTTACATACCCCAGTTTGGGAAACCTTGACATAACGTAATGTTTAATGCATTTTATGTTGTTAATTACAGTGAATGGAATATATTTTCTTTCTCTGTGTATTTTTATATCAATATGCTACAAGATTATCCTATGTAAATCAATGAGATGAACAAGTTAGGTCAAAAGTAAACAAAAAATAATCAAAAAGTTGTTTGATTATATTACCTAAAATGTCTAATGTAATGGATTACATTACTGACTACATTTTTTGTCATGTAATTTGGAAACAGTAATAGACTAAAATTTGTAAGTAATCCACCCAAAGTTGATAGTGCAACAACAGTGTAGAGTACAAACACACCTCTGTTCCTCAAAATTAAATCATATGAAGCAATAATCACTTACTGGTAGTGACTCAAAAGGGAGTGGACTCCAGCATGCCAACACAAGGACATCTAATCTATTTAGGATGGATATGTTACAAGATAAATTACAGAACAGGGATAACTTACAGAACAACCTATGTATTCACATAAGGTATTTGTAAACAGAATCATAGCATACCTTCTGTCCAGCAAGGTTAGCATATTAATGAAAGGCAGCAGAAGAACAATGTTAGCACAGATAAACAAAGCTTAAGCAATAATGGAACCGTATGAATGTTACTTACTGTTGCCTCCAGTTTGCATTTGGTTACCAGGCCAACAGAGTCTGCTCTTTTTTTATAAGACTATTGTGCCGACAGAACCGATGACTTCATCCTGTGGTTTTGTGCAATCTAACACACAGTCATGCTGGAAAATGAAAAATACATATCAGCACTTTACACAACTTCCCTGACCCCACAATTGATAGTAATGTTGTGGAGCACGAACAAGTGTTAGTGAAATCATGACAATCAACAGGTCCACTGAATACTGTCAAAAGGGCATTTACCAAATCCGTCGGGCATTCCCAATGCCAGAAGTTTTTTATTTCCCTTTCTGCATGCATCAGCCTAGCCACGGATGCAGGTGTCTCATCTGAGGCTGTGGCTGCTGGTGTCCCATCTGAAAATGAAAACAAAATATAAATATTTGAATTTTAAAGTAAATAAAGAGATAACACATTACTGAAAGGGGCATAAGTTGTGGTAATGCAGGCATGATTGAGCTGATTAAATAAATTAACAATTAATGCATTATTTGGATTATAACTACAACCCCAATTCCAGAAAAGTTGGGACGTTTTGTGAAATGCTATAAAATCAAGAATATGTTATTTACATTTACATTTAGTCATTTAGCACACGCTTTTATCCAAAGCGACTTACAAATGAGGACAACAGAAGCAATCAAAACCAACAAAAGAGCAACAACATGCAAGTGCTATGACAAGTCTCGGTTAGCCTAACGCAGTACACATAGCAAGGGTTTTTTTAATTTATTTTTTTTATAGAAAACCAGTAGATATAATATAGAAAAAAGAAACCTATATATGTGTGTGTGTGTGTGTTATTTGTTCATTCTCTTTCACATTTATTTAATTGACTAAAGCACAAAGAAAGACATTTCCAATGTTTTCACTGGCCAACTTAATTTTTATATTGAAAATATAAACGGATTTTGATTATAATGGCATGTTTAACACTATGTTCACCTTTTCTTTTACACATTTTAATCAATTCAACATTCAATTGCACATTTGAATCAACTGGGAAATATGGATGCAAATTTTTAAAGTTTTGCAAGCAAAATTTTTGCTCAGTCTCGCTTGACACAAGACTTCAGCTGCTCAACAGTTCATAGTCATTGTTTTCTGATTCTCCTTTTCATGATGGGCCATATATTTTTAATAGGAGACAGATCCTCCTCACATCCAGTCACATCCAGCGACCACGCTGTTGTAGCACATGCAGAATGAGACCTGGTATTGTCTTGATCTAACCATGGACTTCCCATGAAAGATGTCATCTTGATGGCAATTTAGGTGTCTGTACAATCCCAATATATGCCTCCATGTCAATGGTACCTTCGCACATACCCAGTCACCCATACCATGACAGACGTTTGCTTTTGCATCTGTCGCTGATGAAAGTCTGAAAGGTCCCTTTGGTTTTTGGGACTGAGAACTCAACATCCTTTTTTCACAGAAACAGGTTGAAATGTGGACTCATCTGACCACAGCACACATTTTCACTGTCTTTTTGACTGTCTGAGATGAGCTCTGGCCCAGAGAACCCCACGACACTGCATAGAATTGATGTATAGCTTTCTCCTTGAGAAACAGAGATTCAAGTTGCATTTATTGATGCAGTGGCAGACTGTGTTAAGTGACAGCAGTTTTCCGAAGTACTCCTGAGCCCATGTGGTTATATTTAACACTGCAGCATGACGGTTTCTTATGCAATGCCATCTGAAGGCTCAAAGGTCAAGCACATTCAACTGAGGTTTCCTGCCTTGCCCTACACAGACTGAGATTTCTTTGGATTCCCTGAATCTTTTCACAACATTACGTATGGCGGTTGGTGAAAGACCTCAAGTCTTTGCAATTTTGCATTGAGAAATGAGATTTTTGACTTGTTTGACACTTCTCTCATGAAATTTGGCACAAAGTGATGTCAAAATCACAAAGTCATGATCCAGCTCTGCTTGCAAAGACTGAGATGCTCCTTTTATACCCAAACATGATACCCTCACTTATTACCCATTCACCTACTTATACTGTGAACTGTTTCAAAACAGTTTAATTTGGATATTCTATAACCATTTCACTTTTATTTTGCCTCTGTCCCAACTTTTTTAGAGTGTGTTGCAGCCAACAAAATCAAAATCTGTTTTTATTTACAAAATACATTTAATTTGGTCAGTCAAAACTTTGTCAATCTTTTCTTTGTACTTTTGTCAATTAAATAAAAGTTCAAGAGAATTAACAAATCACAGATTCTCAATTTTATTACATTTTACAAAACGTCCCAACTTTTCTGGAATTGGGGTTTTATATTACTGACAAGATAACTTACTTCAGTGTAGGACTTATGACATAGGCTAATGAAAGAAGCATATTAAAAAATGTCATTGTATTGTTACAACACTAAGAGGCTTACATTAAACAAATTAGGCCAATGAGCAACCGTTACCGTCAGTAAAAATAAATAATATTAACAATGACTATGAAAAAAAACAACAAAAAACAATCAATACAAACTTGTCTTCATGCTGTACTGCCAAATATAAGTGGTTGGAGATATGATTCTCCACCACATGACGTTCTGTGGTGGGTTTTGAACAATTTTGGTCCACAGAATGGGCAATGGTAATTAGAGCAACAGCTCTGCCGTCTCTGAAGGGCAGCCCCTTCTGTTGCTATACCAGCAATTCCCCCTTTTGATGTTCTCTATGCCACTGACAGATTTACAGATACACAAAGTAATAAATAAAATGGAAATGAACATGCCAACTGAAATAGTAGCTCAGCAATATATAATTCAAGAGTATTATTCTGTATTACAGGTATTTACAGACTGGTCAAAGGAGCCAGAGTCTGGTAGAACAGCAGCAACAGTAGGCTAAATATTCCTACCTGTAAAATAAAAATTGCAAAAAGATGATCAGATCATGTGTCAGTCTACACTACTGAGTTATAAGCTATCGTACCAGCTCTACAGTGGATCGAAGAAGTTAAGCCAGCAAAAACTGTGATGGTGACTCAGTGGCTGCTCTCATTAGCCTATTGAATGGTAAATCTGAAGAATGGCAAGATTTAGTATTTGAAGTTTTACAGTGTTTGTTTAGAACAAGGCAGTTACTGGGATATTGGTAAATGTCCTATGGGTGCCAGCACATGTGACTGTGGATGGAAATGGGGAAGTAGATCTGCTGGCAAAGAAGGTATTAAATCATCCACGAAAAAAAAAAAAGGTATCTATCTTCAAGTTAAGCTGAAATCAAGAGATTGAGATCAGTTGAAATAAATAAGAAATGGCAAAAAAAATATGGAATAGCGGATCTAAAGGAAGAGGAGTGTTGGAAATAAGTCGAAAATATATGAAAATAGGAAGAAAGATGTCATTATTTCGAGATTTTCACAACATTAAATGATAGTCATATAATCTTAACTATATTAATTTAATTATAGGAAATTATATAATCTATGATGACACGGAGAAGCTGCAGCTGTGGCGGGGATGATTTTTGGTATTGCGGTCCTCCACGGCAGAATGAATGCAGCGGAACACTGTTATTTAAACATCTACAAAAGACAGGAACAATGGATAGATTCTAGTTTTTTTCCCCTCTCTCTTTTTATTTTTTCTTCCTCTTTTTTTCTTCCAAATCTGTGTGCACTCCACACTCCAGTTCAGTAGGTGGCGGTAATGCGCCTTTTACACTGGCTTGCCAAACCGTCATAAAACCCCAGAAGAAGAAGATCTCTGAAGGGCAATCTGCCCGTGCTGCAACACTGTTCTGTGCATCTATGGGCAATGTTAAATGTATTTCAAATGTAATTTCTTGCCTAGTTAGCCATGACTAACCTGGCTAGTGGGTAGCATGTTAGCTAGCTAACTAGAAAGTTACCTGGTTGACAACAGTCCACATGTTAGCCTACCCTTGCTATAAACATCTGAACATACCGGCAGTATTTCCAAACTCTAATTAGTTTAGCTAGCTAATTAGATAGGCCACCTCTGCAGAGTTATACACGTGCACACTAGCTGTTATCTGGTTAGCGCTATTAAATGATCTACCGTTAATGGATAGCTGACTAGTTAAACATGTCTTGGCGTTAACAAAAATATGGACACTGTCAAAACTTTAAAGGGGTCATATAATGCCATTTTTGTACAAGTTAATATGATTCTTTAGGGTCTAAATGAAAAGTTTGTAATATACTTTAATTAAAAATT
>JAFVLL020030727.1:0-19925 GCA_021397915.2 Tor tambroides | reverse complement strand
AAGATGTCCAGGACCTCCGGCAGAAAAACAGGCCAACAACATTAAAGATCCAGCAGTATATTTAACTGTGGGCATGGGGTACTTTTTATCCCTGTCTGTACTAAACCCAACTAGTGGGTTTGCTGCCAAGAAGCTTTTTTTTTAGTTTCATCTGCCATAGAAGCCAGTGTCATTTGAAGTTCCAGTCATGTCTGACAACAGAATATACTGGATTTTGTTTTTGGATGAGCGAGGAGAATTTTTCTTGAAACCCTCCTGAACAATAGACCTTTTTCCTGAGTAACCGAAGAGCGGCGCCATGACGGATTCTAACTTCCGTTTGGGTGCTCTCGTGTTCCGGTCTCCATAGAAATCCATGTTAAAACAGGGTAAAAAACAAAAAAAAAATTGACTGAATTGAAACTTTTTCAATATAATGGAATATATAATGTGCGTAGGGTTAAGCTGTGCTGTTGTTGACTGCTAGAGTAACGGCAATAAGCTAAGGAATTCCTTTAAAGTACTTCTTGTGTGTACCAGAAAATCTGTCATGTCCGGCACTGTATGGATGACTTGCAGCGCTTAAGTTAAAATACTGAATGTGAAATAATAAAATGTTAAAACGTGTGCTCTTATCATTCTGCGGACAAAATCCTGTGAACTTCGCCCCGATCGGGAGCTGTATGTACGCTCATCTGTTTTCAACGCGTCGCTTCATGTCATCTTTCCAACTCATTAAACTATGACAGGTCCTTTACTGCAAAAAGATGGTCATTGCAACACTATAAAATGATGAAATTATGGTGCCACATGCTTTTTAAAACTATTTTCACGTTATGTTATCGGCTCAGAAAATATGTAAATGTGACTAGAAACCGGAGACCGAAAACGTAAAGCACCGTTCCAGTCGGGCAAGACTTCTGCGTTCAGAAAAAGGTCTTTATGTGGTGATGCAGGGGCTGTTTGATATATATATATATATATATATATATAGGCTTTCTGACTCCAAGACTCAACTAATCTCTGCGATTCTCCAGCTGTGATCCTTGGAGAGTCTTTGGCCACTCAAACTCTTCTCCTCACCGTGCATTAGGACGATATAGACACATGTCCTCTTCCAGGCAGATTTCTAACATCTTTAGTTGATTGGAACTTCTTAATTATTGCCCTGATGGTGGAAATGTGGATTTTCAATGCTTTAGCTTTTGTCTTACAGAAACTTTCTATTTTGTGAAGCTCAACAATCTTGTTGTGCACATCAGAACTTTATTGTTTGGTTTTACTCCTTGTGATGGATGATTAAGGGAATTTGACCTTTGTTTTCTTTATATTTATAATCCTTTGGAACAGGAAGTCAATTTCATTCTCCTCGTCTCTCTGGTATGCTGTAGATGTTACAGTGGGTGACCTCACTCACTTTCATCACAGATAATAAAAAACAAACAAAGGACAAGATCAAACAATTAAAGGGAGATTCCCTTTAAATGTCCTTTTGTGCTATTGAAAAATCATGCAAGAACTGGAAGCTCATATGGAAAATATTATTAATGAAGTAAAATGTGCTGACATGACTTCAATAAATCGTCATGTGTGATATATAAATATGAATCACAAACTACAAATAAAATCATGTTTAAAAATGTACTTCTGGTGTGTTTGGATTGAGTTTGCCATCAGAAAAGTAAGTACAGTCCAGTGATTTGTGGTGTCCTGGATTTTCATTGAGCACGTCTCCTAACATGATTAACACCAACACTCTTCTCTTTCAGTTTCAAGGGCAAAGATTAGCCTGAATTAACTTCTCTCAATCCACTCTTACCAACTGTGGCTTAATCCCACTGCCTGCTAAAACTACAGCTGTGTTTTTAGTGTTTCAGCAAGACTTGAGCTTAATTACTCACCTGTAGCTTGTTAATGTCATTCAGCTAAAACAGAAGCTCAAACACAGTCACAAATATCAGTAAGTTTCAGATCCATCAGAATGGGTTTCTAATTAGTCACAGTTAATGGAGAACCAACTAGATAGATACAAAATGCAGCAAGATTCTTTAAATATCAGCCCTTTTTATGACTCAAGCAATCGCCTCAAGAAACCAACTGAGCGAAGATGACAGATTTCAGATCAGATGTATTCATGGGGGATCCTGAATCAACTGCCACTGAGATGATGGGAAAGCTATTGGTTTGAAGCCATCAAGTCCTTTTCCTTTAGTCCATGAGCTCAATAGGGACATCTAGAGGAGAAGAAATGAAAGAAAAAATTGAAAGCAGCATGAAGAATATCTCAGCAAAACATTGTTTCAAAAATATTAGATTAGACATTTTCAGTGGAGATCACTGGCTGCATAGTGGGTAACCTATGTTTCTGTAATGTTTTACCTAAATTGACCTATTTTTAACTAAATTTCAAATATTTTTAAAGTAGGTGGGTAGTTCTAAAATATTAACCATTTACAGAAATGTAAATAAATTTTCACTTACAGTAAGATTGCAAATATATATAATAAATATTTAATATTTCAAAAATAGTCAACTATTATTCAGTTGAGACAATAGACAATTCTTACAAGATTGTGAAACAACTTTTATGCATTTAGGCACTAAAGTGACAATGTTTGATTTTGCATACAGTAGATAAGAAAATGCCAGTATCTTAAATTATACTGATGAAATGATTATAAACATGATTAAAAAGGGCTTAAAAAAAAATCTATACATACAAGACAAATTTACTCGAAGTAACACTCCTTTGGATATTAAGAATTGTCATATTCTGTATCTTAAATATGATGAAATGCATAATTGTTTTATTTGTTTACACATTTTTAGAGAAGAAATCTGCCTAAATACACTTGAATTAATTAACATTTAATGTCCTAATATCTTGCAGTATTACTTCGCAAGTAAATGCATCTTGTTTCAAAAAATGTTGATATTTTAACTGGAAAATTAGACACTCTCATTAAGAACAAATACTTCACATCCTCATTTTTCAAAATAAAACAGAAATATTTTACAATAGAAATATTGGATGTTTAAAATTGAAAACACTGGAATATAATTTAAAGTGTGAAACAGTCTTTGTACTATAGGTCATGCCAGTTTTTAACAACTAAAAGAAAAAAAAAACATTTCAGGCCTATGACATAACATAACTAACCCAAACATTATATTAAAATGTTGTTTTGATCAGATCTTTCGACCAATTCTGTCCTTCATCGGGACATTCTGTTGTTGACATGCAGTCAAACTGAACTACAGACCGCTGAAGGGTGGGATATGCAGGGCGGGACGAGCAGCTGCTGAAATCACGGAGGCCCGGTTGTATAAAATCCCAGAGAGACGTCCACCGCCCCTCCCAACACATCTGGAACTGCTCTCAGACGTTTCTACACTTACAGCAAAGGCAAAGTCAGCGGCAATGACAAACATTCCCATATAACAGTCTCAACAATAGCCCTGTAACAATATTAATACACTACAATGTGTGAAATTATGTTAGATGGACATTTTTAACAGCAGGCACTGACCTGTGAAGTCATTTGACATGAAATGTACATTAGTGCATGACATCACCTAGTCGTTTAAAGACATACTTATGTAATACGTGATTCATGAGTGAAGGATGCTGGGTAAAATGCTCTCCACCCATGAGAATCACTTTAATTTAAAGACGTCTTACTCTGACATAATTTAGTAAACAAATCGTATGTAATTCAATTAGGGTGATTCTGCTATTAGGGGAACATCTCTAGTTTGATTTGAAAGACAAAAATACAAGAAATATAGTTGTTTTTTGTTTTGTTTATTTTTAAAGTAGGCTAAAATATTAATGATTTTAAAATAATGATAAAATAAAATACAATTTTTACCTCGTTAACATATCAAGGTTAATATAATTATGAAGGTGAATATAATTACAAATATATTATATGATAATTTAATATATTCCAATTTAACAGGAACATAACGTAAAATATATTGTATACTTAAAATGTTACACTTACTAAATATTAGAATATAAATTAATATCCTTCTAGACATTCCAGAAACAGTATTTGTAGATATTACCTTTTTAATAAAAAAAAAAAACGGATTTTGCTTTTCATAATTTGATTAGAAAAAAAAAATGTTCAGTTCGTTTGATATGTGAACATTTTGTATTTTTATTTAAATAAAACCACTGATACCAGTATAATATGAATTTTAAAAACTGCATATATTACTTAATATTTAGAAGTATTTTGTGTGTACACACACACAGTGCCTATAAAAAGTATTCATACCCCCTTTTTTTTTCACGTTTTATGTTGCAGCCTTATGTTAAACTGCTTTGACTTTTTTTTTTTTTTTCAACAATCTACACTCCATACACCATAATAACAAAGCAAAAACAGAGTTGTCACAACTTCGTCACAACTCTTAACTCAGTACTTAGCTGAAGCACCTTTATAGCCTCAAGTCTTTTTGGGTATGATACGACAAGCTTTGCTCATCAACATTTGGCAATTATCTGCCATTCTTCTCCTCACCTGTTCACCTCTCAAGCTCTGTTGGGTTGGATGGGGACAGATGCACATTTTCAGGTTTCTCCAGAAATATTTGATTGGGATCAAGCCCAGGCTGTGGCTGGGCCACTCAAGGATATTCACAGAGTTGTCTATAAGCCACTCTTGCTGTGTGCTTAGGGTCATTGTCCTGTTGGAAGGTGAGCCTTCTGCCCAGTCTGAGGTTCTGAATGCTCTGAACTGGGTTTTCATTAAGGCTATCTCAATATTTTGGTACACTGAGTTTTATCCTACTCTGAGGAGTCCCTCAGTCCCTGCCGCTGAAAAACAGCCCCACAGCATGAGGCTGCTGCCAGCACACTTTACGTTTGTGATGGTACTCTTCAGGTGATGAGCAGAGCTGGTTTCTTTCAAACATAATGCGTAGAATTGAGGTTCATCAGACCAGAGAATCTTGTTTCTCAGAGTCTGAGGGTCCTTTAGGTGCTTTTTTGCAAATTCCAAGTGGGTTTTTGTTTGTCCTTCTGTAGGTTTCTCCCATCTGCATATATGATCATGGAGCTCAACTAGAGTGACCATCAGCACCTTGGTCACCAGTCTAGACAAGGCCCTTCTCCATCAGTTGCTCAGTTTGGCCAGGAGGCCAGCTCTAGGAAGAGTCCTGGTTGTTTCAAACGTCTTCCACTAAGGGTAACGGAGACTACATGTTTCTGTGAACCTTCAATGCTGAAATTTTTCTGAACTCTTCCCCAGATGTGTGGCTTGATGCAATCCTGTTTCTGAGCTCTACAGGCAGTTTTTTTTTTTTTTTTTTTACTTCAGGGCTTGGTTTTTGCTCTGATATACATTTTCAGCTGTTAGACCTTTTATTAAAACTTGTGTGCCTTGCCAATTCATACCCATTCAATTGAATTTGACACAGGTTAACTTCACTCAAAGTGTAGTAACATCTACAAGCAATATGAATGCTCCTGAGCTAAATTTCAGCTGTCTCAGATAAGGGTTTGAATACTTATGTAATCATTTAAGTTTTTTATTTTTAATAAATTTGCAAAGATGTTAAAAAACCTGTTTTTTGCTTTGCCACTATGGTGTGTGGAGCGTAGACTGATGTGAGGAAAAAAAAAAAAAAAAAAGTAATTTGAAGCAGTTTAACATAAGGCACCAACATAACAAAATGTGAAAAAAATGAAGGGTATGAATACTTTTTATAGGCACTGTATATATATTTACACACACGTGTGTGTGTGTGTGTGTGTGTGTGTGTGTGTGTGTTTTTACAAGAAACTGATACATAAAGATTCTACTCCTTTGAACATGAAATGCATTAATCCATTCCACACATGATCTCAGGGTATCTCAAGATCCACTTGAGACTGGAAAAGCTTGAATGGATGAGCAAACACATGGACGAGTGATAGACATCTGGGAAACACAAAGCAGAGATTCAGCTGTGGTTTGGACAAGGTTTTGATCAGAACTGTTTGTTTTCTCATCTCTAAGCATCTCTGTCCATGTGTCATAATATGAGTATGTACTATAAATATATATATATTAGTATTTTTATTATTTATATATATATATATATATATATATATATATATATTTCTCTCTCTCTCTCTCTCTCTCTCAGAGAGGACTCCTGTTTCCCTGTCTGATAATATATACATGTATGTAACCCATCATTTGGAGATTTTCAATAACATTAGTCATTTAGAGTTGAATGACAAGTGAAATTATTTTTAAAACACAAAACAGGTTCAGAACCCAAACAGATGAAAACAGGGGGATTTTGGTGCATTTCTGAACAGTGCTGCAACACGTCATTGGACACATGTGCAGTGTTATGGTGTTTGGAGTCTGGTGTTGCTAGGCCTGTACATCTGGCTGCTGGAATTCACAATCTGAACAGCGAAAGTGTCCACGCCTTGAACAACGCCCTACAACACAGAGAAATAAACCAGTTTAACACCACTTCAAAACCAGCTATATAAACTGTATAGTAAAACTCACGTGAATTGATCACTGGAGAGCCGCTAAGAGTGAATTACTACTGAAACTGGTAAAAGAAGGATTCTGTTTAGTTTAGACACAATCTGTCAGCTCATTCACACAGGACACATTGGCCACGTACACACTGCAAAGTTTCAGGAGTGACAACAGCATTTAAATGCAGGAGTGAATCCCCTGAATTATAGTTCCATGTGTGTACAGAACAGCACTCACTCCTGTATTTGTAACCATAGCAACATTTTGGCGTCTTGCGGGAGTGAATAAGAATTTAGCTGTTTGTTGTCTGCCATTTTCTGGCTAAAGACTCTTTTTGTCTGTTGATTTTAACTAAGCTACCGCTGATAGACATGCTGTGTTTTGTTTATGCTCAGGAGGCTGCTTTGGAGAGCACTGTCTTGCAGTGTTGCCATGTCCTCACATTTACAAGTGCTTTTAGGCATGTTGTTTGGTCTTAGGCTGGCCGAACACAGTAACAGCCCCATAGCAATCATCCAGAACACCCTAGCAACCACATAGCAACTTCCTAGCAACAACCTACTGTAGCAACACCCCAGCAACCACCCAGAACACAGTAACAGCCCCATAGCAATCATCCAGAACACCCTAGCAACCACCCACAGCACCCTAGCAGCAATCTACTGTAGCGACACCCCAGCAACAACCCAGAACACAGTAACAGCCCCATAGCAATCATCCAGAACACCCTAGCAACCACCCACAACACCCTAGCAACAACCTACTGTAGCAACACCCCAGCAACAACCCAGAACACAGTAACAGCCCCATAGCAATCATCCAGAACACCCTAGCAACCACATAGCATATTTGACAGACTAATTTGCTGTTTAAATCTCTTCCTATGAGTGTCTGCATGTATAATTAAGGTTAGACAATTTGCAAGAATGTTTAGCATCCATGGTATGAAAATGATCGCTGCGAGGCGCTGTTGGAGTAAACGAGCCTGGAGAGAGTTGTGAGAGAGGGCGCGGGCGCAGCCTCCGTGTTGCCAGAATTCTAAGCATGTGTTCTAAGCATCTTTGGAATGGTCTTTTCATTAATGTGACACTTAAAGTTAATAAAACCAGAAGTTGCCATTTATGGTTAGTGATACCTTTATCTTATTTACAAAAGACTTGGACTAGTTTTGGTTTATTTTAATTTATTTTTCGTTTTTTACTTATTTTCATAGCAATATCTAGCAACACTGCATTGCCGGCACTTAAACTGATAGTAATCAAAAAAGCCCACAGACAAGTTATTGCTGACAGGCAGAGCTGGTTAGATTACTTATAAATTACATTATTAAAATTGGAGTTAGTAACATAAACCTTTACATTACACATTACTTTTGACCTCTCTGATTTATCATATTGATTTAAATAGAATAATCTTGTACCACATTAGGAAAAAATACAAAGCGTAAGAAAATATATTTAATTCATTGTTATTAACAACATGAAAATATATTTAATTCATTGTTATTATTTGTGTAATCCTTTGTTATAATTGTCATAAACACTATATTACACAAAGGTTTCTCAAACTGGGGTTTATGAAGGAACTGCAGGGGGTTTAATGAAAAGCTAATAATTAAATCAGAAAAATGTTAAATTAAAATAAATCATTTTACAATCAATCAAAATAAAAAAAAGAAATTTTATTTGTTTACCTGAATGTCATGTGACCATAACCAAAGTCAAAGAATTAACATGCAAATGTGATACTCTGAAACCTTCTTAAACCTGAAATACCTCTTAAACCTGATTGTTATAAATCCAGTGGTCAAATGCGGTGTAGCCACCTGACTAATGAATGATCTTTGTGTGTGTATGTCCACAAAACTGGAAGACTTTGAGTGTAAGCAGAAAATTTAAAAGATAAAAAGAGAGGAATTAGGGAGAATCAATAAATTGTGAATAATTTATTGCTGTTGTGTAAATATGTTATGTAATCCATAGAAAAGTAACTGTAGCCTGATTACGAGTATTTTAAAATGTAATTTAATCTATTTTCTTATTTTTAGATATTTTTGGAATCTGATTACATAATCCAGATTACATGTGATCAGTTACTACCAGCTCTACTGACAGGATACCACATTCGGGAAGGCAAACGCAAATAAACAAACAAACAAACAAACAAAAAAGTTATGAACACATCAAAACCAGTGTCATTTAACACTAGTATCCAGACCTAGAACAAGTAGGTTACAGAATGAAATGAAATATGCAAGAACTTGCCAAAGAAGTCTATTATATTTTGCAAATATAATGAATGAAATAGCATTGCAAATATATTTGCTAAATTTGCAAAATATGCTAAAACATTCATAAGAGCACTAGATAATTATCATCTATATAGTAATGTTGTTAATGAAAACAGTAATATGTATTGTTGCATGAATAATAAACAAATGATAAAATTATCCACCCCATAATCTTTAGCAAAAGTATTAACGCATTTTGATGCAATTCAGCTTATACGACTTATTGCAGCAACACCCCAGCAACAACCCAGAACATAGCAACAGCCCCCTAGCAATCATCCAAAACACCCTAGCAACCACATAGCAACTCCCTGGCAACCACCCATAACACCCTAGCAACCACCTACTGTAACACCCCAGCAATCACCCACAACACAGTAACAGCCCCCTAGCAATCATCCAGACACCCTAACAACCTAGGCCTGGTTCTACAGGGGTCCTAGAGGGTGTTAAGCACCCTCAAATGAAATCAACAGCACCCTCAGTTAAAGCTGTAATAATGTCATTTGATTGCAGATTTGGCAAACTATCCAGTGCGTTATGGTTTGTGTTCTGGAGATCGGTTTCTAGTTCATTGTGTTTCTGCAGCGTTGAGCAGTGTAGCCAATCACAGACATATCTGCTGATTGCTTGAACACAACAGCCAATCAGAGGTGTTTAAGTTAGAATCCACTCACCACTCAAATGTGAGTTGTTTAGGTGTTGTGTTCAGCACAAATCCTCTCATGGTAACAAAGTGTAAGAGATTCATTATGCAGCATAGTGATTATTCATTGATTATAACCAGGGGTGTCCCGATCAGGTTTTTTGTACCCCCGATCTGATCCGAGTCATTGAGTATCTGCCGATACAGAGTCCCGATCCGATACTTGTATATACTTAAAGTACATCACAGTTATTTAAATCAATCCAATGTATACAGTTGTGCAGAGAGTAAAATAAATGTGTGATGTATGTTTATGTTTATATATTACAAGATACACCACAGTGAGTGAGGATAGATAGACAGACAGAGATTGGCAGATGTAAACATGTTACAATGATACACATTGTAAACAGACGTGGTCACAATTATAAATATGGGACTACTGATACAAACTTCTTGTATTTTATGGGTGCTTTCACACTAGCACTGTTGGTGCACACCCAGGTTTGAATGACATTGGAGTTCGGTTTGTTTGGATGATATGAACGCTGTCTTCTGAACTTGGGTGCTTACCCGCAAACCGTATTTGAGTCTGCTTAAAGGGGACCTATTATGCTCCTTTTGACAAGATGTAAAATAATCCTCTGATATCCCCAGAGTGTGTATGTGAAGTTTTAGCTCAAAATACCTGACAGATAAATTTTTATAGCTTGTTAAAACTGCTACTTTTAGGGTATGAGCCAAAACACGCTGTTTTTGTGTATGTCACTTTAAATGCAAATGAGCTGGTGCTCCAGACCCCCTTTCAGAAGAGGGCGGAGCTTCAAAAGCTCATGCTCCAGCAATACCAGTGCTAGCCTTTGCAAATAAACATTCCAGTATTAGTACAAGCCTATTATCTTTACAGAAAATGTACTCGGTTTAAAAGTCAGTCATCTGATTGTACTGCGCTTAATAAATGAGGGTTTATGAATTACACAGACGGGGAGCATGGCGCGATAAAAATAACGACATAGCGGGTCTCATGGTGCCATTGCATGCTATTACAAAACTTTAGAAGTCCCACTTGTGATTATGAGCTCAACAAACTCAAGTGATCGACTCACATTGCTTTCATAATCAATTTTTAGTTACCACATTCCTATTGACGATCATTCTGGTAGAACATGAAGGCAGCATCAGTGAAAACAGACAGAGACAATGATAGCTTTAGCAATTAGCCTTAGAGTGTCAAGAAGCTCTTTCAGAAAGGCAATTTGGAAAACAAACGCGTGATACTTTGTCTGGAGCTGACATTCACAATACCAAGGGTTGTTATTGATCCCTACACAGTCCCCAAGGACTTTAACAACATTTTTCCAGGACATTTCCTTCGAAAATGAAACTTAACCACAGTGTCCTCGGCGGCTCAGATGGAGGGAGTCTATGGAGACTCCTATGTTCATTGGTACATCCCAACACACACAATTGTAATGCCTCTTTGGCGCTGACATTGTATATCTCCCTCAGTGCTGTGTGTATGCTAATAGGGCAGAGAGCATCACAAATGGGCGGGGCTTTTTCCCTATGGTGACGTGTACAAAGGGAGAAATCTGGAATCGCTTGTTCTGAGAGACTGTTTATGATTTATTGGGATTATAAAAAAATTAGTGGGTGGATTTTTACCATTATAGGCTGGTTGATTTCACACTGCAGCCACACAATGGTGTTCAAACACCTTATAAAAGTGTTTTTTTTGCATAATAGGTCCCCTTTAAAAAGTGCGTCTGGGGTACGGTTCATGTGAACTCTGGTATAGTTCGTTGCTGATGTGAACACAATCGTACCAAATCGCAGAAGTAAACCGCTATTGATGTATTATTTGATAAAAATGTGTGTTTCACTCACTTTACTGATGAGCGTGACTGATGCGCTGCAAACAGAGAGCTGTATCTCTCATTTATGTTCGTTTCCAGCGTTTTTATAGCATTTGCAGGATTTTCGTAAGAAAGATGTAAGTGCCATTACGTACTGAAGCTTTGGAAACAAAACCAACGGTTCAAAAACACACATATACATACACACACATATATATGCGCAGGGGGAGGGGGGGAGCAATCGAACTCGGGTTTGGACCAGGCAATCGAACCAAGTGTGAAAGCACCCCATATGTACAATAAGCAGAAAAATTGCAACATGAAGTGGGGGGATAAGGTTAGAAAGCATGAAGCTTGCAGTGACAGAATGCAGTCTGTCAGTCAAGTCCGAATCAAGATGCAACAAGACGTAATGCGTTATAACAACGATGTCTCAGAAAGTCTGAAGGCAGATAAAAGTAAACGATAAATGAATGAGTGGTCGTTACAAAAAAAGTGCGCATCAAATACCCAGAACATGGAAGCTCAAACCTTGTGTGATGCGCTGGAACAGACCTCACCGTGTCTCGTGCGTCACACCAAACATCTGAGCATCTTATTTTTGCTTTTAAATGGCGTTTGGCAAATCCACTTTAAGGCGCATACCGCCTCCTACTGCACAACACCAGCATGACAGCTGATGTAAAGTAAGAATCAGGCTCAAGTTAACAAAAATGCTTTATCGGCCCTGATCCTGATGATTCTTGACATCGGCTCGTGACATCCCTAATTATAACTTAACTTTGTGAGATCGCAATGAACTAAGATAAATGACAACTTTTTAGTTATTATAAACGGAGTGCTCTTTGTGCCATAGCAACGCACAACTTGAGTTGTAGGGCAACCAGAGCAGCTAATAATTTTAATAATTCAGACCTTATCCTTCCAATCAAATAATCCACTCAGCTAGAAAGGCGGTACAGAATTTCACTGGCATCACTTACAGTAAACCAGAGCTGGTTTTGTGTAACCTGTGGCAGGGAGGGACCCTTTGTAGGGCACACAGGCCGAAAATAAGGGTGAATCCCTGCCGGAGACAGCACAGACTGGTGCTGAGAAAATTAGATCAGGATCTACATGGAAAATTCAGGCAGGTCAAATCAAATCCCTGTTATCGCAGGCATTCTTCAAGCAGAACTGGTATGACAAGCTGAGTGTCTAAAACACAATATTATCTGAAATCTTTGGCGTTTTAGAGATCCTTGCTTGACTTGTCAGATGGCTAGCAATGAGTTATGTGAAGATTTCTGGTGAGGTAAGGAAAACGAGTAATACGAGTAAGTTTATGTGTGTGTGTGTGTGTGTGAGATGTGTAATACGACCATGGGCGGCTTAAATACACGACTGAAAGGGTGGGAGTGCTGAGTGCGTCCCGTACTAACTTTCTCTCCTTCTTCCACACACTTACAGCCCAGAGAGAGACAGTTACTTGCTCTGAAGACATTAAGGACAGCGGGTGACAGACCTGAGAGCAACCAAGAGATTTCATCCGACTACTGACGGCTTGTTTAGGCTCCTCAGGGAGGAAAGGCAGCATGTATTGGAACGTGGCCCTCCGGAGCATCGGGCTCTGGGTCATTCTGAGTTTAGCCGCTGGTCAGCTGACCGAGCAGGAGACATCAACTATCGTTGACTTGCACAATGAGCTTCGCTCTAAGGTTCAGCCCAGCGCCGCCTTCATGCAGAAAATGGTAAGAGATGCACTTGACACAACATATTCGGCTTTGGTGTAAACTAGACATGAGCTACTGAACATGACGTCGTAGTTAAAGTACATGCAAAAATGCAAATGTTGTCATTTAAGGGCACTTATGTCGCTCCAAACGAGATTTTCTTTCTTCTGTAGAACCTTGAAATGAAATAAACCTTGAAATATCCAATACCAAAATTCAAATATTTATATTCTTCAAAAAGTAAATAATGACAGCATTTTTACTCAGGTGAACCATCATAGATTACAATTTGTAGATCTAGAGCTGCAAATCTATAAAAAAAATAAATAAAAAAAAAAAGTTAGAGATCTAGAATTTATGTGTTTTAATATACACTGCCATTGAAAAGTCTGGAACAATTTTTTTTTTTATGTTTTTGATAAAGAAGTATATTATGCTCACCAAGGCTGTATTTATTTGATTGATATATTTGATTTCTACATAATATATAGTAAAATGTCATTTATTCCTGTGACGAAAAGCTGAGTTTTCAGCATCATTACTCCAGCCTTCAGTGTCACTTGATCCTTCAGAAATCATTCTAATCTGCTGCTCAAGAAACATTTATGATTACTATCAATGTTGAAACCAGTTGTGCTGCTTCATATTTTTGTGGAAACTGTGATACTTAATTTTTTTTTATGATTCTTTGATAAATAGAAAATTCAAACGGATTTATATGCAACTGAAATCTTTTGTAACTTTATAAATGTCTTTACTGTCACTTTTGATCAATTTAATGCATCCTTGCTGAAAAAAAATCCATTAATTTATTAAAAAAAGGCTCCAAGCTTTTGAATGAAACATGATATCTAGAAAACATCTTTCCCCATCCACATGTGTCTGATCTCAAATCTCATGGGGGCTGTTAATGTTTTTATCATTGGTTTTGGCTTTGAGCTCAATGTTTGTGTTGCATGTGAGTTACGAGGTCAGAGCATCTCATCATCTGCCATCACTGGAATTACACCTTTCATTGTCTCATTACTGCTGTAAACAATAATTAGCACATTAATATCCACGGTAATTGAGACATCATGCGTATTCATGGTGCAAACACAAGGGAGTCTAAGTAATACTGCAATCATGATTATAGTTTACCAAATCAAAACGTATCACTCATTATCTAGTCTCCTTTAAAGGGACAGTTCACTCAAAAATGAAAACTGTCATCATTTACTTATCAAGTTGTTCCAAACCTGTATGAATTTCTTTCTTCTGCTGAACACAAAAAAAGATACTTTGAAGAATGTTGGTAACCAAACAGTTGCTGGTAGCCACTGACTTCCATATTATGGAAAAAAATAAAATAATACTATGGAAGTCAATGGGGACCAGAAACGGTTTAGTTATCAACATTCTTCAAAATATCTTTTTTGTTCAGCAGAAGAAAGAAATTCATACAGGTTTGGAACAACTTGTGGGTGAGTAAAGGATGACAGTTTTCATTTTGGGGTGAACTATTCCTTTAAGCACTGTTGCTGTGTGAAACATACCTCTTTACCATGTGAATGCAAGATTTACAGCAGCACAAGGCTGGTATTATCATGCATGAGATCATCCTTTATTTGATAAAATGGGACTTTTCAAACAAACCATGAAGCGGCTTGATTTTGACTGGATGGAGTGTGTGTGGGTGTGTGGATGCAATGGTACTGTTGCGCAATGTGTGTGTGAGACATGCTGAGGAATGTGAATGTTATATGAAACCGCAGGAACACTGTGCTGAGTGTTTTAATAAACCCCCATGTGGTCGTCCGGTCTTACGGTCTCGTGTTTGTATTGTGGGTGAAAATCAGAGCACAACTATGGGAAGATTCAGTGGAAAAGCCTCTAGTCCTCTTGTGAAACATTTTGTTCACTTACGTTTACACAACAGTGGGGTGGATTGCACAAACATGTCTGGGTCTTATTTCACTGGAAAATGAAAAGAAAAAAAAAAAAGGTCTTGCATGAAGAGGGAAAAAAAAAGCTTGCTTATTTATATATTTTCATTTATTTATTCCAGCATAATTTAAAGGCAGAACAAACAATTTTTTTTTTTTTTTGCGTTATGGTACTGAGAACATTGCTTTTTGTTTGCATCATATTTTAATGCAAATTTAAAAGAAAAAATACAAAAATTTTATTTTGCATAAAGAAAAAGTTTTCATTCATAAAAGGAACTACAACAATCACTACCCTAAAAATAAAATACATTACAGTAGAAATACTTTACACTACAATATAAATACTTTACTATTAAAATTATATATTTTTTTACATTACGGAAATGAAAACATGACTTTGTTTGCATTTTATTTTAAAGCTCTTTAATAATTCATTAAAATGTAATTAAATTATAATTTTACCTAAACCCAATTACAATTATGTAAAATAATAATTCTACGTTCATCTCAAAATTCTTAGCTCAAAATTTTTTAACATTAAATGAAGATAAAACAGAGGTGATTGTTTTTAGTCCTACTGATCATTCTCAGGCTACCAGCCTAGATCTGGGCAGCTTGTCGGCCTCCAGATCTTCTCGGATGCGAAATCTGGGTGTCCATCTCGATGAGTCATTAAAATTGGATAAACATATCTCTTCTGTAATTGGTTCCAGTTTTTACCAACTACGCTTGCTGTCTAAAATCAAACACTTTTTAAATGCTACAACGTTAGAGACTGTTGTCCACACCTTTATTACCTCACGCTTAGATTACTGCAACTCACTATATTACGGTATTTCAAAATCACAAATCACTCGCCTACAATTGGTCCAAAACGCTGCTGCTAGATTTATTCAAAATAGTCGCAAATGTGATCACATCACCCCTATACTGAGGGCCCTCCACTGGCTGCCTATTCAATTTAGAATCGATTTTAAAATTCTCTTATTGGTGTACAAATCTTTACATAACCAAGCCCCTAGCTATCTTTCAGAGCTGTTGCATTTTTATACTCCCACTAGAAGTCTAAGATCCAGTGATCAGAATCTCCTTTTAGTCCCACAGTCCAGACTTAAACGTAGAGGGGATCGAGCTTTCTCTGTGGTTGGGCCTCGGTTATGGAACAATCTGCCGCCTGAGATTAGAGTGGCATCTTCCCTATCCGTTTTCAAGTCACTTTTAAAAACACACTTGTTTGATCTGGCCTACTAATATCCCATTCTTATTACACTGGATTATGGTCTGGATTTTTACTTTGTTTTAAGAATGTCTATCTGTCATTCCTTTTGGTTTTTAATCTATATGTTGTATTATCTCTGTTTTGTGTGTTTATAGTTTGATTTTAATGTACAGCACTTTGGTCAGTCTTGTGGCTGTTTTTAAATGTGCTTGATAAATAAATGAACTTGAACTACGTAAAAAATAAAATAAAAAAAACTTGGCTTTGAATCAATTTTCACGCAATTTGAATTTTCAATCAATTTTAAATAAGAAAGACTAAAATTACTTTGTTTATAAAACATTCCATTCCATTAACCCACAGTTACAGTGAATATGTAAAATACATTTTTTTCTTCCTTGGATATTAGGGTGAAATATGACCAAGATTCACTCAATGACTGATCTCTATAAAAATGTCTTGTAAATGGTTTATTTAAAAGTTGAGTGAAAATAAACTTGTTTGTGTCGTTTGAGGTGTGGGACGAGACACTGCGTCTGGTGGCGGAAGCATACACAGCAAAATGCATCTGGAATCACAACCCTCAACTTGAGGAGCTCGGTATGGGTGAAAATCTCTTCGTAACCACTGGATCATTTAATGCAACCAAAGCAATGCTGGACTGGTATGACGCATATCTTCACTAAGTCTAATCTGCGAGTTGCAGAAATATTATCTATAAGCAGATTTGCAACTCATTTCTGCAACTCAAACACAGGTCTGAAGAGCATGTGGATTATGACTTTGAAACCAATGAATGTCCTGAAGACAAAATGTGTGGCCATTACACTCAGGTGAACTCTGTTTCCGTTCGGTGTGTGTTCAGCTGGTTTTTTTACAGTGTGAATATGCAGATGTGATGACGTGTTTCTCTGTTGTCATACAGATGGTCTGGGCCAACAGCAAGAGAATCGGCTGTGCTACTCATTTCTGTGACACTCTTGAGGGTCTAGATTTTGAGAAGACCACTCTTCTTGTGTGCGATTACTACCCTTTGTAAGTGTGTTTCAGTAATCCACACTGAACATTATTGTTCTGAAATGTGTTCTAAAACACTTTATAACATGACCTGAACAGTTATACAGTATAAGATGTGTTATAAGATGCATCTTAGCATCATATGGGCTCATATACAAATACTGTCATTTCTACTGGTCTGCACAATCAGCTAATACTGAAATACATTTAAAGCAGTGTCTCAACATTCTTGACATTGTCCAAGACAAGCTGCAGTGACAAACCTTTTTATTTACAGAAACCATAGCAGTGACAATATATTAAAATAACTAAAAAAATAAAAGTAAATATTAAATAATCAATAAAAATATTAAATTATATTAAAATTATACTAAATTATATGAAAATCAAAAATGAGATGTATAAATTAAATGCATTTAAAAATTAAATCATTATATTAAAATTATAATACATTAGATTCAAACCGAAATAACTACATTTTATTTAAAAAAAAAAAAAAAAAAAAAAAAGGAAAAGTATATTATAGAAATTTCCATATTTTCCCATTACTTTTCTAGGTCCAGACATCTCACTTTTAAAAATTCCCTGGTTCCTAAATAAATGTCAGTTTTCATCCTGATTTTTAGCTATTTAAGCCTATTTAATATCTTATATCTAAGCCATCTTGCAGCCTGCTAGTTGAGAAACACTGATCAAAATGCTTAACAATGAAATTAATTCATTAAATTCACCCTTTCTTTTTTCCTTCATTACAGAGGAAATTTTGAGGGACAAAAGCCATACGAGTCTGGAGAGCCATGCTCAAAGTGTCCAGATAACCTACCAGTGTGTGAGGACAACATGTGCGGTAATGTGAAGACTTTATCAATAGAGAGCCAACATGAGATAAAATGAAACACTAAACTATGACTGTTTTTACTGTAAACCCTTTTCTCAAAACTCTCTCTTCCACACAGTGGCTGAGAATCTCTTTAATTCATCTGAGAAGCCAGAGACTGACGACAGCAAAGCACTGACCTTCTTACCTGAGCTTCCACGAATGACGACAGAGCCTGTCACGGTTCCTGAAGAGCCAACTCAAGTGCACGTTAAAATTGAGACAGGCATGGAAAGAGAACCGAGCCATGGATCCAAGACGGAAAGCGTCTCAGCTCCTCTGGTGATGCTCGTCTGGCTGCTGGCGGCTCTTGTTTTGTGAGGGTTTGAGGTGGATGAAAACCTGATTCCACAAAGCATTTGTTTTAAGGAACAGTTCACCCAAAAATGAAAATTTGCTGGCAATTCTCTCACCTTAATTATATTCAAGAAGTAGATGAGTTGGTTTCTTCATCAGATTTGGAGAAATGTAGCATTCAATCACTTGCTCACCAATGTTCACTCTACAGTGATGAATGGGTGCCGTCAGAATGAGAGTCCAAACAGCTGATAAAAACATCACAATAATCCACGCCACTCCAGTCCATCAATTAACATCATGAGAAGCCAAAAGTTGCATGTTTGTAAGAAACAAATCCATCAAGATGTTTTTAATTTCAAACCAGAGCTTCCAGCTAAAATACGAGTCCATAATATTGCTTTCTCCAGTTTTCTTGTCTGAATCAGGAGAGAAATCTGCACAGATCAAGCACTGTTTACAAACAAATATGTGTGTGAATTTTGTTGTGAGAGGACAACAGGGGATGCAGTTTTTCACTAGAGTAAAGTGTTATTGGGCTCATATTTTGGCCAGAAGCAACATTTAAAGTTAAAAGCATCTTAATGATGGATTTGTTTCTTACAATCACAGTTTTCACTTCACAATAAAAGAAAAACAATTACATTTCTGGGGAATTTCTGACAGCTTCAAAAGCGTTGTTGCACTTTCTTTGATATCTACACGGGTCTCAGAAAGGCTTAAGAGATAAATGAACAGGTTTTGGGGGATTAGGGCTAATGAGTGCATGAGTTTTTTTGTTTTTTTTTTGGCAAACATTCATCTCATATCTTGAGTGATCCTGCTCTTAGCTGACATTGGTAGGATTTGTGTGTGTAATGTACGACAGAATCTGTGATGTAAATCTGTCTCTTTTATAAAACTTTTGACTCATTATGACCAAAGACTTGAACTAGGGCTGCAATGCATTATTATCCACTATAAAACATGGAAAAAAACTGATAATAATTTAGGGGTAAATTTAAGATTTATGCATTTGGGAATTGCATACAAAATTTGGTTTGTATTACATTTGCATTTGGATAAACTATAAACATAAATTAGCAAATATTATGTGATGCATATTTGTCATATTCTGTTTTAAATACACAATAACCATGTTTATATATTTATCATCAATAAATCCTGTTTGTTTCAATCCAATTTTAACTAATTGAATATTGCTTGTTCCACAGCTATAGCCATACTTGAACCATGTTCATACCTTTTAACTGTATAAATGTAATTGTTTTCACAATAATCAGATTTAAGCTCATTTTAAGCAAATTTAAATTTGAAAAATAGATGCAAATATTTAAAAATAAACTATGCCATGATTTTGGAATGCAAAAATCTGACCTTTTTGTTACATACACTATATTGCCAAAAGTATTGGGTCGCCCCCTTCTAATGAACAGGTTTGACTACTTTAAGATTTGTACTCATAGAAATTACTAAAGTTTAAGCATATAATGATATTCTAGGAAATTGTGTGTGTCTAATATTATAGCAACAGTTTGGACAGGACCCTTTTCTATTCTAACATGACAATGCCTCTGTGTATAAGACAAGGTTCAAAAAGAAAATGA
>JAFVLL020030725.1:0-11292 GCA_021397915.2 Tor tambroides | reverse complement strand
GACCCCAACAGACAAGACAAGACAAGACAAGACCGACAAGATCAGTTCCTGTGGACATGACAAGACTTCTGGGGACATGACTTGACTTTGGTCAGGGGCTGGAGCCATCATAGGAGCGCGCTTTCGAGGAGTGGGCACTGGAGGGCGCTCTGGCAGGTACTTTTGAGGAGCAGGCACTGGAGGGCGCTCTGGCAGGCGCTTTCGTGGAGCAGGCACTGGCTTCGGAACCGCCGGCGGGCTTGCCACATTAACAGCCGACAGGCTTGCCACATTAACAACTGGCGGGCTTGCATGGGCCGCGGACGACGGACTTGAGAGAACGGCGGCAGACAGACTTGACTTCATAGCGGCCGGCTGACTTGACTGATGAACAGCTGACAGACTTGACTGACGAACTATAGGCGGGACTGACAGGGTGAGAGGCTGGTTCTGGCTTGGGCCCGGACACTCTCCAGACACTGGTAGATCCCTTCTCTCCAACTCAGTCAGGTGGTCTCTGGGAGGTCCACGGGGCAATGGTAGTTGGCCCTGAGCCAGAACAGCGAATTAATGGTGGCGTCATCCAGCGCTGTTGCTGCTAAGGCGGCGAATCGTGTGGCGTCCGCAGGAAACAGGAAGGACCAAATAAGGGCACAAGGGGAACAAAGCACAAGACACAACAAACACAAGCCTGACAATATATATATATATATATATATATATATATATATATATATATATATAATTTTTATATGTAAAGTATTACATTTATTAAATATTATATATATATTATATGAAGTTTAATTTTTATTATTACTTTATTGACATATATTTTTCTTGTTTTAAACATTAACCTTCTTCATTTTAATACATTTTTCAGAAAACAAGAATAACAGAAAACTTAATACCTCAAGTCATTGTGCTTATTAACTTAGTATATCTTGATTTAAGAATGTTTAGATATTTGTACTGGAAAACAAGACAAAAATATTGAAGAAGAAACAAATAAAATTAAAAAAGATCCCATTTGTGATTTTTCTTTCCAAAAACTGCTGCAATTTGGCAATCAGAAGAACGAACTCCAACATTTATGATCTAATTATACTTCTTCCATGTCTTGATTTTTCTATTTTTATTTCACCAAAGGAAATAAAGGAGTTAATACTTCAATTAAATATATCTGAGAACTTCATTATGTCTCCTGAGCTATGAAAGAGCAATCTTTGAGCAATAAATCTTCCTCTGGGTATGCCTACGCATGGAACTGTGCGTATTAGTCCGCGAGCTCAGGGTCGAACAGTCGCCGCTAAGACACTGATCTTTCCTCACTGCTGCCCACTTCCTCCACTGTGCGTGCCAATCTCAAATCCGAGCCAAGCAGAACAATCATCCTGACACAGAAATCAGATCCGCTGAGATGTTCTCCTGCTCAGAATCAGACAGATTTCATTTATGGAGGAGAAATCCATACATCAAACGGCTCATGCTCTCGGAGTAGAGACTGACTGCACATCCAGGAGTCCGTCAGCACGTTCCCTGTGCTCCTGTCCTCCTTTGAGATCGTCATCATCATCATCTCTATCTTCCTTAATTCTCTTTTTTTCTCTCCTCCTCGCTGTCTCTTTCTCCATTTCTGTTTCTGAACCCCCACACACTGGGAAATAGAGCAGAAGAAGAGCTTCCAAGACACCCACCAACAACCCCATGAAAATAGAAAAAGAGCACGCAAGAGAGAAGAGAGAGGGGACAGAGAGACTAAGCAAGTTTTGATCCAAAGTCACGCTGGGCATGACAGAATCTTTTGAGGGGGAATTGAACGAACCCATGCGGGAGAGAGAGATGGATCAGTAAAACATGAGTATAATTACAAACTATTTTCTGAAGACTCTAACTTGTCAGCACAAAAGTTTCTGTCACGATGCTTATGTTTGGTTTCTGGTTGCCAGGGCATTGCTAAGTGGTTTCCAGGGTTATTAAAGTCAGCTAAAATAAAACCATTTTCATTACTTGGAATAAAATAAACATTAACTGAAATAAAATAAAACATTAAAAAAAAACACACACACAAAAAAAACACACACACAACAACCTTTAACATATTTTATTTAGCTAGTTGCCAGGCAGCATTTCTCTTTTATGTTTAGTTCAACTTAAAGTACCAAAATAACTAAAACATAACCTAATAAATCAAAATTAATAAAAAAAACTGTATAGACATATAAAAAAGCTAATAAAAATGACACAACAAAATTACATATAAGATATAAAATTAAGTAAAAAAAAAAACAAAACAGTATTTTATCAGTGTTGATAAAATAATACTGGTGAACACTAGAGGCAGTAAAACAGCGAGCAGCTTGTAATAGTTTTCGTACACAGTTATCATTACAGCTCCATATAGTACCAAGTATATATCACTGCAGTTTACAACAGAAATTAATATTACAGGCGGTAAAACATCAAGCACTTGTAATCGTTTTCATGCAGAGTTATGATTACAGCTCCATATGTTTCACTTTCCGGACGGCTCAGCCAGCACGGAATTGGACTTACAATGTGGAATCCTTGGGTATGAATCCCGTCAAAAACATGACTTATGATGAAAGAGCTAAAAGACAAGAGATCGAAGAACAAGCTAAAACGGCATGCTTGCAATTGCGTTTTTACATCACGTTCGCATTTGTTCATACTATCGGGTAGGTTTAGGTGTAGTGCAGATACTACCTTATTTTAAAATGTCATGAAGCATTAGACTTATAGCGCCACTCAATGGACATTTCAAGTCAGAACTGCAGTGACACATACAAAACCAACGTCACATTAAACATACCATAGGTATGTTCATCTGATCCGGGGAACATCCAGAGGTACATTTTCGTCATGAGACCAGGTTGGTAAAATGACTGCCTTAATTTCTTCGTTTTCAAATATTTGTTCGTTGTATCGTTATAATATTTCAAACCAATGAGTTTTTATTGCAGTGGAAAGTAAGAACGCAGAAGTAAGGGAGTAAGGAAGTGCAGTAAACGGCAAAACTATTTACGCTACAAACCAGTGTGTTTATAATTATGACAACACATAAACTAGCATGATAAGAAACACCAGTTTGCAATATCAAGCAGCATAACAAGCTGTTTTAGAGCTAAAAATAACTGGAAGTAGATGAGACAGAAAGCCTTGCACTCAAGTTACAAATGGCTGCACCACTCTTATGTTAAAAATACGGTAGATAAGTGCTTCTTATTACAAGTTTGGAAGACTGATGGCACAGGGCGTTCGTAAATATACATTATAAGCATTCAAGTGGCGCAACATTTACTGTGAACCGCAACACCAGATCATAAGATGCGCGTGTGATTGAACACAGTGCCACGCTTCACTCTGAAACACGCATCACAAATATTTATTTAATTAAATCACAGCCTCTGTGATTTGATAATCATATTGCACTTTTATTTCGATTAATTGTGCAGCCTTACAGCGCAGAATGAATTACACAGCAAGGTTTAGTATTGTTCAAATCACTAACCCCCTGAGTGATCGTGACCCAAGCAAACATCACTAACACATGGATACAGCAGAAAGAGAATGGCATGACATGGGAGAGAAGCAGAAAAACTGTATCAGAGTGCAAAGGAAAGAGCGTAAAATAAAAACGAGACCTGTTATAGGTCTGCGCTGTCCCGGGGCAGGAGGGAAAGCTGTGGTGACCTTCTCGGCTCTACAGGGGACGAACAGCTCTCTGTCTAGATGCTTCCCCTCCGGCCCAAAGAAAGGACAGGGAGATGTATAAGACAAAGAAGAGAGAGCGAGATATCTGTCAGCACATTAGCGCAGCCACCACTAAAAAACCAAAACATCGAGATCGTCCTCCATCACAATGTCACAATGCGCCAGCAGGAGCTCTCTGGACTGATTTTATCTCCAGATCTTCCAGCAGTCTCCATAAAAGAGCCTTACCCACCTGCCACATATTCCCATTTGAGATTACACCTTCTTTTCAGATTTCTCTTTCTGTTCCTGAACTTTTTTTCACGTTTTCGTTTTCATTTTTGCTGACCGATTGTCGTGAACAGTCCTGCTGATATGGAGATTCTTTGTTCAGTTTTTAGAATATGAACCAACTCTGTATTTACACACTCGGAGGAAAAAGTAATTTCTCCTTGTGGAGAAGAGCTGTTTTTCAGACCTCTAAGGTATTTGCTCTTATATTAAACTTGTAGCCTATATACTGTGTATATATTTATTTATGTATTTTCTTCCTCTCCCAAAGAAAAGAATGAACATCATGAGTTTACATTTGCTTAGCCAACTATGAAAAAGTAATTCTAGATGAAGAACTATTCAGTGTTTAAACTAGCAGCCAGGACAACAATATTGTGTTATGTTGAAATTATTTTCTGCACCATAAACTATCAAAGATCTTATGTTAAGACAATTCAGCTATTCCATGCATAAAATGTACAGTATATACCATTTACCGTATACACTATCGTTCAAAAAATTTGGGATCGGTAAAGAAACTAAAACTTTTATTCAGACACATTCTATTGGCCAAGTGACAGTAAAGATATTTATAGTGTTTCAAATAAATGTGGTTCTTTTGAACTGTTTTCAAAATGGATAATAATAAAAAATGTTTCTTGAGAAGCAAATTAGCATATTAAAATGATTTCCGAAGGATCATGTGACACTGAAGACTGGAGCAATGATGCTGAAAATTCAGCTTTGCGTCGCAGCAATAAATTATATTTTAAAATATATTCAAATACAAAACAGTTGTTTTACATTACTGTATAATAATATCTTAGTATTACTATTTTGTCAAATAAATGCAGCCTTGGTGAGCATAATAGATTTCTTTCAATAAGAATAGTAGTGAATAGTAGTGTATATACTATATTCAGCAGAAATAGTATGTGCAGTGTGCTGTTCTGAACATAGCCATATTTTGGCAAACACAGTCTCAATTCGGAATAGCATACTAGCATACTACCCTTACTATTTCTGCAATATAAAGACATGGCAGAAAGAGTAAGTGGTATGTAAATGGTAGTATGCTATTATGAATCAGCCACCTTTCCAATGTGTGTTTTTCGTGTGTTTTAAGCAGAAGTAACATTTGCATTTGATTGGACGAAAAAAAAAAGGAAATAAAATTCAAACAAGTCATTAATAGTTTCAGTCTTTTTCTGCTAGAGAAAGTCAAAAGTGAATTTTAAATTTGTATGCTAAAAGTCACTTTTGTCAGCATTTAGGAGTATACTAGCATATAGATGAACTTAAATTCTGAATTCGTAGGGTCTCAACACACAAAAGAAACCCTTAAATAATCAATTCTGTTTCTCATTTGAATTGTTTAGTCATCTGACAGTGAAGAGAGAGAAAAATCCATTTTTAAAGAAGGGATTATTTCAGTGCTCTTCAAGAAACACTTCACAAGTAATGTTCTTCTCCTCACTCCAAACACGTCATTTAAACTGCCATGTTCCTTTACTCTGAAATACTGTCTCAAATCATGCTTTAGTGTTCTGTGGGATGAAAAAAATCAACATATATAAAGTGTAATCCTCACAGCTGCCGAACTTCAGAGGGCAGGAGTGGCCATCCATCGGGAAATCGACGAGTCTCATTGGACATTCTGCAATTATTGTCAACCTGTGGAAAAAACAGATAAAATGGTTAAAATATTGAGAATGTGATGTTCTCCAACGCCTTCCAAGTTCTTTACACAAAGTAGGACATGATCCTGGATCAACATCCATTTCTATCAACCAACTAGTATTGTAGTGTTAGCCTTAGGGCGGTGTTTGAGGCTTCAACGACATTCATGTCAACCTGCCATTTTCCACTGAACACAAATGTTGTTGCAGGACCAACAAAAGATGATCCAGGAACACATCCTACTTGGCAAAACAACGGTCACCCACGAGCAAACACAGCCTGCCAAATCGGACTCAGGACTGGACGGATACGTGCTGTACCTCATAGTGTACAGGATGGTGCCGTTCTTCATGATTCGGAAGAGTCTGTTGGGTGCCGTCATGTTGTGAGCCACAGATCTTTTGCCGTTCCTGAAGAACGTATCGGGGGTCCAGACTTTGGTCACCATCAGGTTATTTAGCCGGAGGATCTCCACCGGGCCATCATACTTCAACCGCCTATCCACCCACGTCTGGCGGAAGAACACATCCATGGTGTACTCCTGGAAGAAAGCACAGATAGAGAGCAGTCAAAACTGCACGCAAATCAATCTGACTTACTCCTGACAGAAAGCTTCATTAGAGTGGATCTGTAAAAAGCAACTACTCAATTCAAAAAGCAAAAAAAAATCCACCATAATCTTGTAAAAACTCTGTCTAGGCATTTAAACAAACACGTTTCCTCACGCTGACAAACTGTGCTCCTGCCAAATTCCCCTGTAACCCCAGCATAACATCAAAATGAACCTTATTTACTTTTTAGAGTAATCTTGATATGAATTCAAGGATTTCTCATCAAATTCTTCCAAGAAAGAAATTTCTTGTAAAAAATCCTCTGTAACCTTCAACTCCATGTTTACTTTAAAAAATTGTCTTAAACTGTGCAGATTCACGGAAAAACCAAACTATGCAATCTAAAGTCAAAGGTCTCATGAACTCAAGCATTTCCAATCAGATTCCTCCAAGAAAAAATTTCCTTGAATAAAAATCCCCTGTACATCTTAAAACATAAAATCAAAATGAACCATTCTTACTTTTTGAAGAAATCCTTGTATTTCCTTGTAAAACATTTCCCTGTAACTCTTAAAAACATCGTAAAATCCAAACCACATTTACTTTTTAAAGAAATGTCCCTGATTGTATTCTACACCATTAATCAGTTGATTTTGTTTTGCTAAATAACATTTATTTTCATAATCTTACAGCAAAAATCGAACTTTTTACACATCTGAAACAACTATCTCTTTTCTCCTAATGTAATCAAGGTTGTGTGGGCAGGGAAAAATAACATTACCAATAATATATATATATATATATATATATATATGTATATATTTTTTTTTTCAAAAGCCAATCAAATCTTCTGTAAAAAAAAAAAAAAATGTTTGTTTGTTTTTTAAAGTTGTAAATAAAACAAAGATTGCTGGAGTATGTTTTACAAGAAATTACCTTTTATTTTTTTCTCCATATTTCATATTTAATTAAAGGTTTTACTTATCATTTCTTTGTAATTATTTGTAACAATTTCTGATAATTTTTTACTACAGCTGGTACCAATCTAGGTTTGGTCACATTTAGTGCTGTTGTGCTCTTGCATGAGGTGCTGAACCTCATATTGTTCTCAGGGGAAAATGCCTACTGAAATTGTTGACTCAATCACTTTTTTTTTTTTTTTTTGAATCTCTAACACACAGTACTTGATTCACTCTGACTAAGCAGATAACTGCACCTTGCATTGATCTAAATGGCAAGCTGGCTGAATTATTTATTTTAATCATATCTCAGCGGACGGATATGACACCTTATATAACAGCTGCTCGTGCACACATGTACACATACAAATCTAACCTGTTCACACATAATCATAAACATCTCAGATCGCTCACCATCTCCACGTCGGAAACTGGGCCAAAACTCGTGACGTAAATATCGGTCTTCACTTCCGTCACTGGACCTAGTTGAACACAGGAATCAGAATTACATTAAACCTGACTAGAAATAGATCTAAAAAGAAATACACAGAACTGATGTGATCTATGAATGTGACTCAAACCAGGTATTACGAATAAAATAAATGGATTAACAGTATTGCTTTTGCTTTTTTCTCAACATGAATCCACATTCTCGACTCATTCAAATTCTTTATAAAAAATGTTGGACAGGACATGATTTGATCAGTCAAGAATTTATCTGATGGTGTAAAGTGTGTTTCATATCAAAACGGAATCAAAGATAAACATGAGTCGTTATGCGGCATTAGATAACTACTCTTAAGATTTTAGAAAAGCTGCGTTACCTACAGCATTACAGTAGTCTAAAACAACACCTAAACTGCTATCTAACATCAAAGGAATAGTTCACCCAAAGATGAAAATTTGTTGAAAATTCACCCTCAGGCCATTCAAGATGTAGACGACTTTGTTTCTTCAAAACAGATTTGGAGAAATTCAGCATTACATCACTTGCTCAGCAATGGATCCCCTGCAGTGAATGGGTGCCATCAGAATGAGAGTCAAAACAGCTGATAAAACATTAATAATTCACAAGTAATCCACATGACTCCAGTCCATCAATTAACATCTTGCGCAGCAAAAAGCTGATTGTTTATCAGAAACAAATCCATAATTGGGTATTTTTAACTTTAAACCATTGCTTCTGGCCAAAATTGTAAACGGTGCTTGATCTGTGCATATTTCTTTTCTGATTCAGACAAGATGACTTTTTCAATGGATAAAGCAACATTATGGATAGAGGACGTGTATTTTAGCCGGAAGTAACAATTTGAAGTTAAAAACCTTGTAATGATGGGTTGGCTACCTACAAAAATGCAATTTTTCTCTTCACTAGACATTAACTGATGGAGTAGTATGGAATGCTTGTGGATTATTGTAATGTTTTTATCAGCTGTTTGGACTCTCATTCTGACGGCACCCATTCACTGCAGAGGATCCACTGGTGAGCAAGTGATGTAATGCTACATTTCTCCAAATCTATTCTGATGAAGAAACAAACTCATCTACATCTTGAATGTGACATCAGCCAAAAGGAAAATCAATTCTGAGGCAGATTATACAGATTTTTTCTTAAAAATGTACACTGTCAAATACAGCACAATGTGACCAGGATTGTGTATTAGCAAAGGAAATGGGCACAGTTTTGATTTCACTTTTCTCTGACTGAAACTATTTATCATTTATTTACTTATCTACTTTTACCAAATTCTTGTGGAGAGAAAAATGAAAAAAATAAAATAAAATAAATAAAATAAACAAATAAAGTGTCACTGAAAACAGACGCAGGCACTCAAAGCTCTAAATCACATGATTAATCACTGAACCATCTCATTGGCTGAACTTGTGAGGGTTGAACTCCTAATGTTCTAGAGGCTCTCTGATAGATGCTTGAGTAAATCACTTGAGAGAGAAGTGCCTTCAGTCAAACACAAGAAAATGGATTATCTGTCATTAAACAGACACTCTGAGCATCTCTCACAGTTGACAACCATGAATCCTACCGAAATATGAAAGACAGGAACAATCTCACTCAGTCCACTGCACACAAAAATCAAAAAAAGAGATCTTTTTAATCTCAAATCTTTCTTCTATACAGATGAGATTAAACAGAGTAAATGGAGGTTTCTTAGGTGTCCTGCTTTCAGATGCATCTCCTCTAAAGATTCAAAAGATATCTCAACAGTGCCTCAAACTGCACAGATTTGACAAAAGTATGCATTCAAAAGACAAAGGTCTCAGTATGAACTCAAACATTTCTCATCAAATTCTTCGAATACCAAGCTGCTTTTCACATTCACTTTATAGCTCTATACTCTTACTGCATAACAATTATGCAATTTATTTAGACTTAAAATTTAAGGGGACACACTGCAGGCAAAAATACTGTTTTTTGAGATTTTGGGCTTTTTGGTTTTTCATAAAGTGTTTTTTTTTTCAGACTAGTGGAAAGAAAACATCCAAAAGACACTGTTAAGTGTTTCTTTTATAGCACTTTATCTAATTGTGTCAATAGATTTAAATTACAATATATATTTTAAAGGACATTTTCTCAAAATGAGTTTTTTCTCCTACACTGAGCCATATATCTCCACACCAAACTTTACATTTTTTACTCCTGTCCATATCCTGAAGGTTTTTACAGAGGGATTTGTTCATATAGGCCTATAATTTGCTTGATTATATACAACATTTTATTCCCCCCAAAATTGTGAAAATGTATTGTTTTCTAAGTATTTTCTGAATTATGGAGTGACAAAATGAAATACCCAAAATTCCCTCTGTAAAAACTTTTGACTACAATATGTCAAAAAAATTAAACAAGAATTTTGAAACTGACTTCATCCAGTGTTTAGATTTTTGTACAAGAAATGTATGCCAATTAGTGCATATTTCATTAAATAATGCCTCATTTGCATATATAAACCTAACATTTTAGGAAACTTGTAATACAAAAAATGTTTGCAATAACTATTAGTTATTTTTTTACCCTATTCACCAGTGTCTCGCCTTAAATTAAAATAACTGAGAGCTTCACTCAGTCTCCTGAACTATAAAAGAGCATCCTCTGAGAAATATTTCTTTTTTTTTCCCTCAAAATTGTCATTCCAAAACATGCATTATTTCTGCAGTGAAACATAGAACAATTTTTTTTGTTCTTTTTTTCCCCAAAGTTGTAAATAAACAAAGATTACTGGAGTACACTTTACAAGAAAATACTATTTCAGTTTTTCTACTTCAAAATTTCACATTTGATTCAGCGTTCCTTGTGGTTTCTTTGTAATTATTTGCAAAATTTACACGCATTTCTTGAAAATTGTGAGAAATATTTGTGAAAATTGTTTCAATGTAAATCCTATTCCATTTTTTTTCAGTAGTGCCAATAGTCAAGCTCTAGAAAGTACCAAAAAACCCTTTTAAGTATCATAAAATAGTCCATATGACTCATGCTCTATGTTCCAAGTCATCTGAAGCCATAAGGCAGCTTGTATGAGAAATAGAAAGTCATTTATAAAAAATCTTTCCCTTGAGCCACTGATTTCGGAAGACTTGGAATATAGTGGACAAGTCTTTTATGGTGCTTTTTTGTCACATGTACCATTACTCAAATTTCCTACTTTTATGTTCCACAGAAATAACAGCAGGTTTGAAACAACATTAGAGTGAATTTTCATTTTTGGGTGAACAATTACATAATACAGCGTATTTTGAAAAGTGCATTTCTTCAAATCCAAGTCCTCATGGCACAACAATCAGACGACAACAACAAGGCCAGTGGTAAGAGACGCGCCCGAGCCCTGATATCTATCATCTCTGAAGCACTGCATTCTTTAGCAAGGACAACTCATGCGATCCTACTAGAACTGTGAACCCACACCATCTAGCTGAGAGCTGATCAAGCCCCTCCAGCCTGATCCAGCTCCGCTTGAGAGCTCTTGTCATGTGAAGGTGGGTGTGCTGCTCTGTTTGGAGAGATGTGCTCTCTGCCTCTTCACTAAAGTTACATAAAAAACCAGAGCTTCATTCCCTGAGCTCCAATCACATCCTGGCATTACGCACAGAGATCCACAAGCTTTGATTTGATTATTTATTTCTTGACT
>JAFVLL020030724.1:11962-22980 GCA_021397915.2 Tor tambroides | reverse complement strand
TGTGAGATTTTTTTTTTTTTTCCCTTAGATTTGAAACTACATCATGTTGGTCTTTTTTTTTTTTTTCTACTTGACATCTCAGTCCACCACTTCTGGCAGATGCTGAAAACTTCACTGTGCTCATAAAGAATAACATTCGTTATCCCAAATTTAATTTCAACAAGTAAGCTTTTTTTAAATGCATTATTTTATTTACTTGAATGGCTGCAACAAAAAAAGTGATTTGTCTACCGATGTTTTGACTGAATGAATCATGCTCCTTATGTCCTTACAGAAGGAATATCCTACCAAATGTAAATAGCTCGTACTTGACACAGTGTGTGTTCAGCCGAAAGACAGACCCTGACTGCCCAATCTTCAGACTCAAAGATATTGTTGAAGAGGCTAAAGAGGATTTTCAGACCATGGCCGTCCATGTTGGAGACTTAATTTATGTTTATCTGACATTGCTGAATTAAAATATTCTTAATACTAACATTAGGAAATTTTTAATAGCATTTTGTGCACTTTTTTCCTCCTTCTTAGGGGGGAGTGATGGGAGTGCAGATCCGGTGGGATTGTAACCTTGACATGCCACAGAGCTGGTGTGTGCCTCGCTACACTTTCCGCAGACTAGACAACAAAGACCCTGAAAATAACGTGGCTCCTGGGTACAACTTCAGGTAGGAGGTGTTTGCAGTTAGTAAAAGTGGTTCCTGAGAGGAATTGAGGTTGCATTAAATGAGTGTCGTTTGATTAAATCTCTACAGATTTGCTAAATATTACAAGGACAGTGATGGCACAGAGACAAGGACACTAATAAAGGGTTATGGTATTCGCTTTGATGTCTTGGTATTTGGCCAGGTGAGACACTTTAACTTTCTAATGTTATAAGTTATGAAGTTTAGCATTAACGTAGCCATTTAACACATACTAAGTACTTTTGTTTCTAACACAGGCAGGAAAATTCAATATCATACCAACACTTCTGAATATAGGTGCTGGCTTGGCACTTTTAGGCCTGGTAAGTATGTCTGTTACTCATTTGAATACAATAATATTAAAAATTAGAGCTAACATGGGAAACATGAGCTAGTGAAAACTTTTCGGTGTGTATTTCAGTGACATCTCAAACTATGCATATTAGAATGTTTTTTGAAGAGTTGTGACAGTGAATGCAGGAGTAATGACTGCTGAAAATTCAGCTGCAATCAGGAATAAATTACATTTTAAAATATTCAAATATAAAACATTTCTTTTAAGTTTGCTACAATACGTATTTTTATCAAATATATGCAGCCCTGGTAAGTATAACAGACTTGTGGCCCATTTCAGGTGAATGTCATCTGTGATTGGATTGTCCTGACATTTATGACAAGAAAACACCATTACAAAGAGCAGAAGTATACATATGTTGATGACTTTGGACTTGTGAGTATTTATGACCTCATTGAACATCCAATTGCTTGCTAAACTTACTTCTTAATAAATGTATTTGGTATTTTAACATCATCCTAGTTAAATTTATGTAATTGCTTATTTAAAGTAAGTAGTTCTTGTGCCTTATAGTAGTTGTTTTGTTATTAACAAACTAACATGAGATATTTCTTTCAATTAGTTATCCAATGAAGAAACATAGAAGATCTTCAGGCTACTGATTCAACACTAATTCTATGCAAATTTCATGATGAAGTTAATGCATTTCCCAGGTTTACAAATGCAGTTCCAAAAGAAGAATGAAGTAATTCAGTGAATAAAAAATCTGTTTGGATAAAATTATCAGTGTGATTTATGATTTACTCACTAGCTTTGGAGTCATGTGGGTTCTATAGCTTGCAAAATGGGGACAGAAACAAATGTCTTTGAACAGGACAAAAAATGCAAATACTAATGTTTTAGATCCACTGAGTGTTGAGTTGTTGAAGGGACAAATAAAACTTCTAAAATGTATATTTTATATGCCAAATATTCACCCTTGTTTGCCGAGGACCCCTAGTGTTGGTTGAGAAGCACTACGGGTAAAGCTTGTATCCAGTAGGGGTCAGTAGAGAAACACGTACCTCACGGTTCCTAGTTCAGGCGGAAGATCGCAGCGACCTTTTTCTCCTCCCGTTAATGCATGATGGCGGCCGCGTTGAGAGGGAGTCTAGTAACATTGGCCAAGGTGAGTCTTGAAAAACGATTCTGTCCTTTGCTCATAGTTTACAGTGACATATCCCTAATTTGTTTGTCTGAGTCACACGCCCAAATACAAAGATTAACTGGGAAACGAACAGCGTTATTTAGATGCGTAAGGCAAGTCTGGACTAGAACTCATTGGGTGTGACAAATAACAGTTATACATGGTAAAAATATAAAATATCGCTTGACAACTCATAGGAGATGTTCAGTAGAAATGGTCTGGATGTAGAGATTTAAACAATTTACTTAGCCCTCCATAATATCCCTTTCACAGTGGAGGTACTATGATAAAATGATGGTATATGGCAATACGTTGATATGCCATTGAATATGTTACATGTATTATTATTCCGCATTTTGGATATACCTGAATGAGCATAAAGTTACTCTTTACGTTGAGGAAGTTTGAAAAACAGAAATAATCTATTGCCAGGGCTATCAGTAGTAAATAATATATTTATAATATATGTAATAATTATTATTATTATTATTATTTTTTTATATAGGCTGACTAATTGGTTTGGCCAACATATTTTGAACTCTCACCACCTGTAAAGTACTTTTTCAAACCATACAGGTGGTTCACACAAACCTATTTCCAATGACTGGATAGTCTTAAACCATAGTGTGTGTTAAATGTGTCAATCTGTGACACTCCTGAAATAAGAGTTCTGAGTTGTTCATCACTATGATGTCCACCCATAACAGTACTTGACCAATGACATTTTTGACCCCTCAGGGTCTGAGTGGTGCCCGGTTGCAGCCGTTGTGTGCCCGCTCTCTGAGTTTGACCTCCAGTCAGAGTGTTTCAGAGAGTCCCCCGGCACGGGCTGACAGTACCTTCAAGGTCACCATGGTCCCTGGAGATGGAGTTGGACCTGAGCTGATGACTGCTGTCAAAGAGGTTTTCAAGGTACTGATGCACTTTCTCAGTGATGTTTTTTCAGACACAAGTAAACTTTAACACTGAATATGATATAATAGGCTTCAGTTTATAGGGTTAAGCATCTAACCTTTAGTGGCCGCCTTCTCCTGCTTCATCCTGTGTTCCAGCTCTGCCCTTTCTCATGCCTTATACTTGCATCTCACTTGTTCTTAATGCCGTTTTCACTTCACTTTCTAGGCAGCTGATGTTCCTGTGGAGTTTGAGGAGTTTCACTTGAGTGAGGTGCAGAACATGGCCAGTGAGGAGAAACTGGAAGAGGTGTTGTCCTCCATGAAGAACAACAGAGTCGCCATCAAGGGTAACATTTTTAACGGCCGATCACATTTTAATATTTTGAATGTCAATTTAACATGCTATATTAGTGCAAGCGTATTTATATATTGATGTATTGACAAATGCTAATTTGGTACTTAAAATAAATGTTGTTTCTATTCTCTCTCTGCTTAGGAAAGATTCATACTCCTATGGAGTACAAGGGTGAACTAGCATCATATGAAATGAGACTGAGGTACTTCTTTAACATATTATCATTGCTGCTTTGTGCTGCTCATGGTTCTCCTGCTAGTTTTTGATTGATTGATTATTTTTGTGCTATAATGTGCAGGAGAAAGCTGGACCTGTTTGCCAATGTGGTTCATGTGAACAGCCTGCCTGGATACAGCACCCGCCACAATAACCTGGATCTGGTCATCATACGGGAGCAGACAGAGGGAGAATACAGCTCTCTGGAGCATGAGGTACTTGTGTTTACATCATTTATTTCTGATTAAGGTACAGACTTTTTACGGTAATTAAGTTATTCTTAATCTTCTCCTCCTGTGGGCTGTTGACCAGATATTCGAGACAGTTGAACTCGTGAACCAGTGTTAATTTTCTTGTACTCCGTTAAATACTTGATCCAGTTCACATATTGGGCTAAAAGCATCAACATCTGGAGGAGGATTTAATTTAGGTCTGTTCCTCACACAGAGCTGATATATTGCTTTGGAATATAACACATATTATATGAACTTTTATGATGCTTTGTATCATTTTGGTTTTATATTGAGAGATGTGGTGTTACTATCGACTATTGTGGAATGGGATAGAAAAAAAAAGAATCAGATATTCTGCTTTTGTGTTTTACAAGAAATAGTACAGGGTTTTGGAACAACATAAAGGTGACTTAATGACATATTTCACCCAAAAAGTTAAAATTATTTCTTTAACACAAACATTTTATTTAACATCATGTCTCGTATGCTTGCCAAGGCTGTATTTATTTGATCAAAGTACAATAAAATAGTAATATTGTGAAATGTTATTACAATTCAAAATAACTTTTTTATATTTTAATATACTTTAAAATGTAATTTATTCCTGTGATGGAAAAGCTGAATTTTCAGCAGTGAGTCTTCAGTGTCACATGATCCTTCAGAAATCATTCTAATATGCTGATTTGGTGCTCAAGAAATATTATATTCTTATTATTATCAGTGTCAAAAATAGTTAAACTGCTTAATATTTTTGTGGAAACGGCAGGATGTTTTGATGAATCGAAAGAACAGCATTTTTTTTTAAACAGAACTCTTTTGTAACATTATAAATGTCTTTACTGTCACTTTTGATCAATTTAATGCATTTTTATTATTGCAGTAATAAAGTATTAATTTCTAAAAACTTTATTGTACATCTGTGTTATGAGCACCTCTGTGTTTGTAGAGTGTTTCAGGGGTGGTTGAGTGCCTGAAGATCATCACCAGGGAGAAATCTCGCCGCATCGCTAAATTTGCATTTGACTACGCCACCAAGAAAGGCCGCAGCAAAGTGACCGCTGTCCACAAAGCAAACATTATGTAAGTATGACGGGATTATTCTGCCATACACTTTTAAAGCTAAACACAGACTCGCTCATCGTGGAATATCTTTGCAGGAAACTCGGGGATGGTCTCTTCCTGCAGAGCTGTGCGGAATTGGCTGAACTTTACCCCAAGATTAAATATGAAAACATCATCATTGATAACTGCTGCATGCAGGTATAGTCTCCAGTCTTTCATTATTAATGACCAGCAATGAGAATGGTCTATATAATTAGAATGTTGTTCTGTGGCCCACAGCTTGTGCAGAATCCTTATCAGTTTGATGTGCTAGTGATGCCAAATCTCTACGGTAACATCATCGATAACCTGGCAGCAGGGCTGGTGGGCGGAGCCGGTGTAGTTCCAGGCGAGAGTTACAGTGCAGAATATGCTGTGTTTGAAACGGTTGGTGTCTAAATCGTGTTTTTTTCATTCTTATATCCATTATATATTCACTGTAAGACTTTCAGATTTAGAATAAACTGCTTTGCAGGGTGTATGAAAACTTAACAGTGATTCCTGTCTTCTTGTATTTTCAATCAGGGAGCTAGACATCCCTTTGCTCAGGCTGTCGGCAGGAATATCGCAAACCCTACTGCTATGCTCCTCAGTGCATCCAACATGTTGAGACACCTCAAGTGAGTCTCCCACTGTCATCCACCATTGATACTCCATATGGACTTTTTCACAGTCATCTTGTATTTAAGCTTTAAATTGTACATTTAAAGGAACACTCTACCTTTTTTGATAATAGGCTCATTTTCCAACTCCCCTAGAGTCAAACAGTTGATTGTTACCGTTTTTGAATCCATTCAGCCGATCTCCGGGTCTGGCGGTAGCACTTTTAGCTTAGCTTAATATAGATCATTGAATCTGATTAGACCATTAGCATCTTGCTCAAAAATGACCAAAGAGTTTCGATAATTTTCCCATTTAAGGCTTGACTCTTCTGTAGTTATATCGTGAACTACTGTACTCTCATTCCGGCGTAATAATCAAGGAACTTTGCTGCCGTACCATGGGTGCAGCAGGTGCAATGATATTATGCAGCGCCTGAAAGTAGTCACCAGCTATATCATAGCTAGTTACATAGCTGGGGACTACTTTCAGGCGCTGCGTAATATCGTTGCGCCTGCTGCACCCATGGTACGGCAAGCAAAGTTCATTGATTATTACGCCGGAATGAGAGTATAGTTCCTAGCCATATCGGCCTAGAAAATCACAACACTTCATTTTCCGTCGGTCTTAGTACACGATGTAACTACAGAAGAGTCAAGTTTTAAATAGGAAAAATATCGAAACTCTCTGGTCATTTTTGAGCGAGATGCTAGTGGTCTAATCCGATTCAATGATCTATGCTAAGCTAAAAGTGCTACCTCCAGACCTGGAGATCGGCTGAATGGATTCAAAAACGGTGAAACTCAACTGTTTAATTCCTGGGGAGTTGTAAAATGAGCCTATTTTCAAAAAAAGTGGAGTGTTCCTTTAATCGCTCCCATTAAACACGCTTTTCAGATTTAATTCAAGCAATTTGTTCTGAATTTTCCTTTTAGATTACATTCTTTTACATTTTAATGTTTACACAGAAATAAATTACTTTTTAAAATCTATTCAAATAGAAAAGATACTTAGACATCACAATATTACTGTTTTAATTGCATTTTTGATCAAATAAATGCAAGCTTTGTGAGCATAAGAGACTTCTTTCAAAGACATTTAAAAAATTCTAAACTTTTGACCAGTCTTGGTGATTGTATTGATGTGAGTTATTTTATTTTATTTTTTTCTTTCAGTCTTGAGTATCATTCAAACATGGTGTCTGAGGCTGTCAAGAAAGTCATTAAGCAGGCCAAGGTAAGAGATGATTGTCTGTGTGTTCAAGTCTGAATGGGAGAGATAGGTATATTGTGTGGCTGATAGAACTTTATGCATCTTACCATGTGGAGATCATGAGTGTGAGTTCAAGTGTGTTTCAATGATATTCTATGAGTTCAAGATGCACAGTTTGTTGTTGATGGATGTTTATGCATGCAAGTCTGTATAGTCCTGGTGGCACTGGTTTTCATCCTAATTAGTTGGTTTTCCTTTGCATCTGGCTTGGGTTGAATGACTCTAACCACAACACAGCACTAAATTTTTAACCCTGAAACACACTTAATAAAGTAAGAGTTTTAGCGCATCCAGTTTTGTTTCTGCATTACACTTTGGTTGAAACCCTCTGTGTTTCATGTGGACGTTTGGGGCTTTTTGGTTAGTTTTGTGGGTTGAAGTTCTGCTGACTATCAGACATTGCCTTTCCTTGTGTTATATGACTGTCATCTCATTTAAAGACCTCATGAAGTAGTCTTTCTTTTTAGTCATGTCGTTTTTTATTGAAAGAGTATGTTTAGTTGGACATATTGAAGGGCTCGTACCTTTTTTGGTGAAAATCTATTAGCCTTTACTTTAAAATCTTTGTAAGATCTCATTTGTTACAATTTAAAACTAAAAAGGTTATCTTAAAGAATACTTCTGCAGCATTTATTAAGCTTAATGTTGAATTCAACATTTTCTATTACATTTTTCAAATTAAAAACATTGTCTGTTAATATTAATGCATGAACAGTATTAACTAACAGCAAAGATTAATATTATAAATGTTAATATTAATGTTACCTATTACCTTTTTGTAAAGCGTTACCAAAAAAATAATAATGTTCAAGCATTATCACAACTGACATTTATGGTTTGCTTTAGCTAGTCGAAACACATGGTATTTATAATGGAGGAATTGTGGTAACAGACAGGAACTAAGAGCCACAAGATACCAAATCTGTTTTCATGAGGTCTTGAATTCATCATAACCATACATTCAGTTCACTGACACAGATGTCCATAAGAATATTCATTCAACTTCAGCTTTGGCTTTTCTACATTTTTTTTTTTTTTTTTTTTTTTCTCCTAATAGAAACTCAGAAGGCTTCAAGTTTGTGTTTGTCCATAAATTCTGGTGTGGTCTTCACCTTCCCTTTCTCCACCTTTCCTTCTCTGCTGTCACATCCCATTCTGGGTGTATGTGACTGTCTGTGTGTATTTGTCTGTGTGTGTCCCAGGTGAGGACTCGAGACCTAGGGGGTTACAGTACCACTGGTGACTTTGTGCGTGCAGTTGTGGACAACCTGCGTCATCGGACTGTTTGAAGATGCTTGCCGTTGTCTATCCCGGATCACCCTATACATGCCACTTCAGATCTGAATATGTTCAAAGACGATTTTAAAGCAGCTCTGTCATATCCTACGTTTTCTTTCACCTTTTCCCATTTCTTGCTTTCATTATCTCTCCTTTTTTTTTTTTTTTTTTTTTGGCTGGTTACTGATTTCTGTTTGTTTTGTTTCTTTTAATGCATTCATGTACATTTATTTTCATTTCTGTTTGTCAGAGTATGAATCTTTAACCTGAATTACACTTCTGTTTAAAAGTTTGGGGTTGGTATGATTATGGAGAAATACAGTAAAACTGTGAAATCCTATTACAGTTAGAAATAACTTTTATATTTTTTTAAATAAAGAAATGTATTTCTGTGATGGCGAAGCTGAATGTCACACGATCCTTCAGAAATCATTCTAATATGCTGATTTGGTGCTTAAGAAACATTTCTTATTATCAGTGTTGAAAACTGTTGTGCTGCTTGTTATTTTTGTGGACACTGATACTTTTTTTCCCAGGATTCTTTGATGAATAGAAAGTTCAAAAGAGCAGCAATTATTTGAAATTTGTCACCCCAAACTTTTGAATGGTAGTGTATGTGTCAGCGCTACTTTGTTCACTCCAGTTTTAAGTTTAAATTTAAGTTTTAGTTGCATAGATAACTTTAGTTTCTGTATGGCTCAGTCTGCTTTTATATAATTTCTGTTTGGGGCTGGTCCTCGTCGAATTGCCTTTGTGATTCCAGGACTTCAGTGAATTTTATTATCAGCAAGTTTGCAAAAGCCATTTGGCATATTGAGACTGAAGTGCCAGTGGTGTTTTCCCCTTCTTAATGTTACTAATGTAAACATCACTAATCAAATCTGCTGCTGTCATAAGTCAGATGGGCTATTATTAGTTTCATTTCATGATGCAAATGTTCTGAGCAGGAAGTCTGCTTCATGCCTTTGCTGACTAACTGTGGAAATGATGACTGACTGATATCAAAGGCAAATGACGTCTCTCTGCCTCTCAGGCATTTTTAAACTGACCTCAGTCATTGCGGTACTGATCTAGTTGTCTTCATATTTTCTAAGCTCAGCACCTGCAGTATTAGTATTTTCACTCTTACCTCTTACCTTGTTTGGGAAGGTGGTAACCAAGCATTTCAATTTACACCAATTTCTTAAGCTTTATTCATGCTTAAATGAACTGACCAATGTTTTGTCAAATGTGAATTTTTATTCTTTTCAGTGCCAAAAAAATAAATATGCCAAACCAAAAGGATTGAAAAGTGTCACTTTGTAGTCACTGGTATAAATGTGGATTCCTTGCATCAAGACTTTCATCCTCATTTAACATTCACAAACTGGAAATCAAAATAACAGAAATAATACTCTAAATGTATTGAATGTTCAAGAAGTGTGTGTGTGTGTGTGTGTGAGGAAAAACTGTTAGTTACAGATTTTTGTTTAATTTCTTTCTTTCTAGGTGCACCATATATCCATGCGAACAGACAGAAGAATATTTTATATAATATATAAAATAATATGTATAATATTTTATTGCTCTCTTTGGTGTAGGTTCGAACCTCAGACCTGGGAGGCTACGCGACAAGCGATGAGTTCACCAGGGCTGTCATCTCTAATCTCTAATCCCAGCACTCCACAAATATCATCTTAAGCACAATTTGCAGCACTGGTTGTTCAGTTTTAAACTCTTTTGGTCCAGCATTTCACATTTCCTTGCTCAAGCCCTGCTAGTGGCCTAACTTTTAAACGATCACATAGTCTACAATAGAGCACAAGTGTTGTAAGTTTCATATGTGTTCTCTGTCCAGAACCACTGACGTACCAGTCTGTATTGCTTTGTGATGCCGCTTAAAAAGAGTTATATTTATTCAGCTATTTATTACTTAATTGCTAATGTTACTGTTTGATCATTACCAATAATAAAATGTGATGTATTCTGGCAAGCATGTCGTCTTTTTCAGTAATATTATTACACTTAATAAAAACTGCTGTACATAAATGATCCCACTCCCACAAGAGAAATGTTCCATTATTTAACCACAATGACTATGTTTACATGGTTGAAATATTATGAATATTTTAAGTATAAATTTTATGTAGAATAAAACAACAAATATGCCAGAATATAATAAAAACAAGAATGAGAAAGTTGTTTTATTTTATCATTCATAAAATAATTATGCAGTGAAAAAAATGGTTTAAAGAACAGATAATTTATTTTTAATAAACAGATGAACAGATATTTTCTTTTTAAAAATGCTGAACATCCTCTTTGTTACATCAACATTAACTAAGATTAATATGTTTTAAAAATTATTTTTCAATGTTCATGTTAACTAATACAGTTAACTAATGTTAACAAATGAAATAGTTATTTTTTTTCTATAATAATAATAATAATTTTAGAAAATCATCATTATATAACTGTCTTTTAACAGTTTAAGCTGGCTTCTGCCCCAGCCTGGTCTGGTTTGCTGATTTTAAGGTATTTGGAGCAAACTGCCAGATGAACCAGTAAAACACCTTAGACTTGATTAAGAGTTTTTTAAGGGATAAATTATATGAATTTTACCAATCCCTCGCCTCAACATTAAAAAAAGACCTGAATCCATGCAGTTGTGTCATAATTTACATTTATGCTCCAGTAGTGCTCTTCTCACACTGCTCTCCAACACTCAAGACCACTACCGGCCGCTGGGTGGCGCATTTCACCTAAGCGCCTCGCGTACATTCCCCTTTCCTGGAAGCAAGTCGTCCGCCAGATGTCGCGGCGTCTCTGCGTGGGAAGAGGGGAGGAGGGGCCTGGCCTGGGAATCCGCTGCTTCCCATTCCAGGCGCAGGGGCACAACATGGCGGATTAGGAGGCGAGCGACGCGC
>JAFVLL020030724.1:0-11862 GCA_021397915.2 Tor tambroides | reverse complement strand
AATGGCTGCAACCAATATTGTTCCTGCTTTGTCTTGTTTCTCCACCAGCTCCATTTTAACACCATTCTTTCTTGTTGCTGTGTTTTCCTGCAATGATCTAATGTAGAAGCGATTGTCTCTTGTATCCTTATTGACTGATGCTATTTTCATCAGTGGCCACGCTAACTCCAAGCACCACCCAGGTCCCGGGTTTGTTAAAGCTCAGGGAAGGTGGGGTGACTGTCTTGCTGTCCATGTGGCCCACTTTAGGATACTCTGTGTAGAAAAGACATGTGGTCATGGGAGTTGAGCCACTCAAAGCATAACTCTCCCATAAAAGACAAGCACACAGAGAGGCTTTTGTGTGAGATTTGTTGGAGGTCGTAGTGAGTGGTGGTTGAGTCATATTTTTGAGTGTGTATATTCATCTGTGTCACTGACCAGAGCAATTTTGGAGTCTAAATGGACCCCGTTATTTCTTGTTACTTCATGTGTGTATCATATATGACTATTTCACACTCTTAACAAGAGTCACATAATGTGCTATGTTGGTGGTTAATATAAGATACTTGTATTCTCAGCAAAAGCAGGAGTAGCCACATCTGGTGTGGCCAACATTTACTGTTGTTCAGCAATTTTTTTTGCCAAATGCATACGTTTATGTAAAAGTGTTGTTTTTAGTGTGTTGATGTGGTTGCTTGGGTGTTTGGGTGGTTACTTATAGGCTCAAGTTAAAACAGTCCACCCTGGATTCTCAAAGATATTCTGGTATCTAGATATGGTGCCTCCTTAAATGTAAGTTTATGGGATATTTTTGCATGTTTCATCACCCACCAGACTAAAGCTGTAAGTTTGATTGTTTACGAAAAATATGTAAAGTACCATTCATATATTCAAAAGGTAAATATTAAATAATAAATATTAAAATTTTAAATAACTGTTTGCTATTGTAACATATTTCAAATTAAAATTTATTTCTGTGATGCGAAGCTGAATTTTCAGCATCATTACTCCAGTCTTCAGTGTCACATGATCCTTCAGAAATCCTTCTAATATGCTGATTTACTGCTCAAGAAACATTTCTTCTAATTATCAGTGTTGAAAACAAACAATTGAAACATCCAGTTCAGCAGTTGAAAACTGCTATTTTATTTTTTTAATTTTTTAAAAGTTCTGTATTTTTCAGGGCTCTTTGATGAATGTAATGTTCAAACAGCAATTATGTTACATATCTATGTAATGTTATATATATCTTTACTATCACTTTTGATCTTCAGTGCATCTTTGTGGAATAAAAATATCTTTTTTTTTTTTTCAATAATGAAAAAAATCTTACTGACCCCAAACTTTTGAACAGTAGTATGGGTCAGACATTTTGTGTTTTAATATGTAGGGTTGGGGGTTTTCAAAAATAAGAGTATGAGCAATAGTGATTTGTTGCCTTAGAAATTGCTGCTAATGAGTTATTCTGCCCTCTGGTTTGCCATAAAGTGTCCCATCTAAGAACGTGCTTCGTTTTTTAATTATTTCATGACACAATTCCTCAAAGGTGCACCGCCTGAAGCCTTAAAGCACAGTTTATATTTAGTCTCATGTAAAGTGTTTTTGGGATTGCTTAAGATTCTCTATTCTGACACTTGCTTCTTAAAATGTCATTGCTTGTAATAACAGCTTAACAGCAGATTGCCTCAGAATCTCTTTATTTATTCTTTTGAACCTACTGTGTCACACCAGACCTTGCAGAGAGGTGGTAGAAGAAGTCTGCCTCCAACCATTAGCATGACCCAGTTGTTGCAGTACTCTATTTTCTCTCTTGTGAGCTGCTTGAGTTCTAATTACCACCTCTAGCTATGATGCTCAAGAGCATTTTCTTGAATGGGTGATGGTAATTCTTCTCTGGGGCTTCAGAGAGAGTGTGCAGTGGCTTTCACTGTTAAACACCCATCACATATCAAAGCCATAGTATGGCCTCTGGTCCGTTCCTTCTGCGAGTCCTACTGACCTAATAATGACTCCCAGCCTCCGTTGTGTCCCTCCACACCACCAGCAGCTCACTGGCTCTGCCAGGTTAATTATTTCAATTCCAAACGCAGCCCTGGAGGCTGAAGAGACAGGTGACACACTAAAGCCCTTGGTGGTGCAGTCAGAGGCTGTCAGCAGCTCCCTCCTTTCCTCATTTAATCTGTGTCTGTCCAGAGGGCGAGCAGAGCTTCCTCTTTACAGCTCTGACTTTGAAATAAGTGTTGTAGGGCCAGAGACGTGCACACAGATACACATACATTAATAAAACAAATACACAAAGCTGCCTGCTTCATCTGCAAAAGAAATGGAACATGAGCTGATGTAAGCTTCTGTGGCTATGAGTATTTGCCAGTTACCTGTTTTTGTTTTAAAGTCAGCGTGAAATGAATAGAATTCATCCATGCATGTTTTTTTTGGGGTTTTTTTTTTCACCATGCAGAATTTAACCCCCTCTTTCTTAAAATTGACCTCAAGCTTGCATTCTGGTCTGTGTCCATTCAATCAACAACTGATGGATAGAACCAAGTCGTTTTTTTGATAATAGGGAATGTCATATCAAATAAGTCACGAAACCCAACAAAATGAATGCTACTTTTGAAAATGATGCACACTTACTTGAGATGAAGACTCCAGTCATATCAGTACCCAACTGAAAACCATTGAGAGAAAGCAATACTGCACCCACACTTCTAGTACGACTGGCATATTAGTAGTTAAATTACAGTCAAGTTATTATTACATTGCAGCTTCTTCTAGTCAGTAGTCAATAACTGCGGTCATATCGACCGGTGTTCAGCAAATTTTCACCGTAAAATCAAGTCATTTCAGTAGTATTCACAATAGCAGTGGGAGTTTTTGAATTAATAGATTCATATAGTGCCACTGGATTTGAACAACTAATTCATTTTTGCATTTAGAGTAAATAAGATTTAATCTAAATGTAAAAAAAAGCTTATTTTAATTGAGAAGCATCATAAAGAGCAGAATTTAACAAAATATGCTGTCACTACTTTCAGTTCTATCATGACAACTCTCTGAAGATTTTAACATGGTAATGGATATGACAATGTTAATGTATTTGGTCTTGTCAGTGCAAAAACAGCATATATAATAACCCACAGCAGATCTATACAGGTGGAGCTGGGGAAGGTGGAGGGTTTCAGAGGAGCCGCTCTAGTGAACGCTAACCAGCCATTTAAATGTAAAGCAGCAAACTCATTTGCTGCGTATGCAGTATGAACCAATCAGCTTGTGCCAAGTCGTTTAACGCTGTGAACATCATCAGTTTGCGTTAAGGACCATCAGCCTGTGCCATCAAGAGTTTCATGACAGAACTTGGCATTTATTTAATCCTTTTTGTTACATCAAAAGCATTGTGCACAATTACATTAAAGATGTGGTGTAGCGGTATACTTCTACTCATTGGAAAAAGTAGCTTGTTATATCAAAAGCATGAGTTTGTCGTTCTCTTTTTCTGAATGAAACTGGGCTAAATGGCACAAGATCCTTCCATTAGTGTGGTTATGTCTAAATGGCACTGCAGTATTAGGTCAGTGTGTGGTCACTGCTTGCTATGATGCTGCGTGACAGCTCGGTTTCTCCTCTCTGACATCCAGCACCAAAACCCTGCGACCGTGTACTGCAAATCTGCATTACTTGCATGCTGCTCTGCGCTATACTCTCTCTTGCTCACCTGTTCATCATCTCAAAGGGAAGTGTATCGGTTTTTGTCTGCATGGACCGAAGGATGTGGAGGAGGTCACAGTGATAATCGCTCTTTTGTTTCTCCTTCCATCAGTATGAATGAGATGTGACTAGCTCATAACATTAGGCTTTATGTGGCTTCCTGCTGCAGAGAACTGATGCTTGAATTTGAATTGCAAATGGTTGTGATTTTCTTCACTGGGTGTGTGGAAATTGTGTTTGTGAATTGGTGCTTATTGGTAAGTGGTTTAAATTGGTTTAACTTAAGATTTTGGTTTGTTCATTTTTTTGGAAGTACAAACTTGGGGAACTTAACAGAGGCAGCTAGTCTTTGTATATACAACCAGTTCAGTTGTCTAGTGGACAGCTGTTTAGCAGACATGTAGAAGGGTGTGTGAGAGTGTATCAAAGAATTTTAACCCCACTCTCAATGTATAAATAGCCTAACCCACTGACCCACACACACCACTACAGTTGACTGTTTATTTATAGTGGATTGGTGTTGATTTGACTCAAAATCATTTCTGGAGGCACTAAAGCTTATCTAATGGTAACAGTTCCCTTTTAGGAAGATTCTTACAGCATTTAATATGTTATTAGTATTTGATAATATTTAGTCTTAAACATAACACATCGGAATACCTTATAGGGAATACGCAGGATTTGTTTTAAACATATCTGAGGTGTTGTATACAGTCTGTGCTTTAGCTCTTCAGCCCTGCCTACAGTAATTGGGTCACTGGCATGAAATGACAACCAGTGACAGCAGTGTGACATGTTATACTTCCTATACAGCGTACTGTATATATTCCTCTGTACTTAAGTGTCCAATGAAGACATACCATATTTTTTTTTCTTTTTTGACCAAAAAAACAACAACACTAAGCATAAGTCTACAACAATAAAATGTTTATTTATTTATTTTCTTTCTTTGGTTGGTTGTGCATTTAAATGATTGCAAATTTTTATTTTCATCCTTAATTTAATTTATAAGCACCAAAAGCACCATTTGCTTTTGGCTATTTCAAGCTGTAAAGCTTAAAATGCTAGATTTTTCTCATATGAGAATGAATATCTGTTACATAAATATGTTGAGTAATTTATGCACATGAAACAACACATTAAATAAGTGTTTAAATTGTAAATACTGTTGTTAAGATTTAAACACATGTAATAGCTTGCAATTGTTGTGTGATATTCTTTAGAGATCTGATATTAAACAGCAAATGACAAAAATAGAAAAATGTGTGAAAATCGAAAAAAAAGCTGATTGTCCATCTCTATCTAAAAATCTTTTTCTAATTTTTGTAGAATTATTATACATATAGTTTGTTTTATTGTGTCATGTTAATTGAGAGACTACAGTAAATATTTGTTATTTTTAACAAATAACATGTATTGCTTCAATTAATTTGCCACAATCTTAAATGTAATCTTTCCCTATATAGCAGCATACACAGATTTTGATTTATAGTCCTGTCGATGAAAAGAGTTTCATCAGAGAGAGAAACCAGCCCCATGTCAACGTCTGCTTCTTGTGATTTCATATATTTGTGAGGAAACTTTAACGTTATGACTTGATCAATCAGTTGCTTTCAATTTAATTGAAATTTTATTCCATCAAAGCTTTTACCTTGTTACAAGAACTACTGTGCTTGCATTACGTGCATTAAGTAGGGCTGTGCAATATGGACAAAATAATCATATTGCGATTTTTTTGAACGAATATTGCGATTGCGATTTTATTTGCGATTTTGGCAACTGGTTTTGCTTTTTCAAACAAGCTACATACATACATTCTAAATGTATTCAGTGCACAATAAGTGCATAACAAAACATTTCACAATGAAATAACATAGTATTAAGTTTAATAAACAAAACTGTAGAAAAATTGTCTTTAAAACAGACAACATAAAATAAATTAAGATTAACTAACCTCAACTCTAGTTAATAACATACTGTACACAGTAGTACTAACTGCTTGATAAACAAAACTGTAATAAATTGTCTTAAAAAACAGACAACATGAAAAAAATAAAGATTAACTAACCTCAATTCCAGTCATAACAATGACCAAAGCAACGTAAATCAAAACCAAAAAACAGATTGCTCTCTTAAAGGTTTTTTGCAAGAAAAACCAGCATGTCCACCATTTCTGGTTTTAAGCATGAACGGTGACATGTCACCACATTTCCCCCAGTACTAAACACTCTCTCCGAAGGTGAGCTGGTGGCAGGAATACAAAGATACTTTTGTGCAACCCTGCTCATTCTTGGAAAATTTATCTGATGGAGTCTCCACCATTTCAGAGGATCTTCCTCACTGTCAATGGATGGAGAAAGCAGGTAGCTGTTTAACTCAGCGGCTATGGCTTCCTCAAGTCGCAGAGCTGCTGGCATGGCTGATGTTGTTTTGAAGAAGCTTCCTAAGGACTTCCGTGCTTTTTTGCCTGGTGGAGGTAGATCGGTGTCAGGATTCTCTCTGCATGTGTTACTCACAGATTCAGATGTATCCTTTGACATACAGAACAGAAAGAAAAGATTAAAAAGCCATATAAAATAGTGTTTATCTAAGGAGATGACAGTTTCATCCAGTTTACATAAATTAACTCACCTTGTGTGAACTCATTTCCATGTCAGACATCACCCTGGCCTTAATGTTTGGTAGTTTATCCTCATCAGTGTAGCTGGTTTTGAATCTTGGATCCAAAAATGTTGCTGTATCCAGAAGCTCTTGGGTAGTTTCATCCTCATAATGTTTGTTGATGTAGTTCAGAATTTTTGATTTTATAGTCTTTGTCAAGTCAGTATCTTCATCCTCCACTGCAAGTATCTTGGTGTTCAGCAGGTGAAGAACCGGTTTCACATACGACACACTGATGTAGTTTTCACTGGAAAGGGCATCCGTGAACTCCTGAAGTGGACCCAATGCCTTACTTACAGATTCTAGAACATCTGTGTCTTGCCACTGGGGCACTAGGTGTCTTGTTTTACGGTCAGCTGAAAGGACCTGGGACAGTGCCCTCTGTTGCTCCAAAACCCTTTCTATCATTTGTTGCATTGAGCCCCATCTTGTTGGGCATGATGTTATGAGGGCATGTTGGGGAAGCTGGAGTTCTTCCTGGGCTTCGGCTAACATCTTCTTTTTTTTCCAACTGTGGGAAAAATGTCCCACTAGCTTTTTGCACAAGCCATTGGCTCGGGAAATGCGAGGTTCATCTTTGATTGCATTTTCTAAAAAATAAAAAATTGCAAAACATGATGAAAATGTGTATTTTATTCATTTAAATATAAAACTATTGAGTAACACTTCACAATAAGGTGCTATTTGTTAACAACTAGTTAATACATTAGCTAAAATGAACTGACAATGAGCAATACTAATAATGTTAGTTCATGTTAATTTTAGCATTTATTAATACATTATTAAAATCAAACGTTGTCATTGTTAACATTTGTTAATGCACCATGAACTAACTGTATTGACATAAACTAACATTAACAAGAATTAATAAATGCTGAAAAACTAAATTGTTTATTGTTAGCTAATGTTAGCTAATGCATTTACTACTGTTGACAAATAGCACCTTATTGTAAAGTGTTACCAACTATTGTACAAGCTGAAAATACTATTACTACAAAACATTACAATACATTTTTATATTAAACATCTTTGCACAATTTGTTTCTTAAATAAAAGTATGACCTACAAAGTGTCCTAATGTAAAGTATACATTACTTAATGTAAAGTATAATAAATGTATAATAAAGTCTAACTTACCAATTGCCAAATGCAGTCTGTGTCCGAAGCACTGCAATCGTGTCCAGTTGTTCAAAGTGACAGCCTTCACTATATTAGTTCCATTGTCTGTGGTGATAGACACTTGTTGCTCTTCACAAAGTCCCCATGATGCTAAAGCTTCTTTTAAACCTTCAGATATATTTTCTCCAGTGTGATCTTCTGGGAAGAATGCTGTTTGCAAACATCGACTTTTCATTTCAAAGTTGTCATTAATATAGTGGACCGTTATACTCATGTACGGCTCCATCGTTCTGCTGGACCACATATCTGTGGTCGTGGCGAAGTATTTCACCTGCTTGAGCTCGTGTTCAACGCCCGCCTTACATTTCTCATACATTTCGGGAATAGCAAATCGTGTGAAATGAGTGCGAGATGGCAGCTGGTATCTTTTGTCAAGTGTTTGTATTAGTCTTCGGAAGCCGTCTTTACTGACGATGTGCGCAGGCATCATATCTTTGCATATATGATAGGTGATTGCATCGGTAATTTCTTTGTGCCGTTTTGATCCTTTCTCATAAGGCACGGCGCTTGCAAATGCTTGAACAATGGATACTTGTTCAGTCTGTTCGGGCTGGCTTTGATGTGTGCTTTTGTTTGTTTCGATGGACTTTGTCGACATGCATTGATCATGCAGTTTTTTATGACGCTGTTTTAAGTGTTGGAACAGATTTGTAGTATTGCTCCGTTTCGTTGGAATAGTCATTTCACAAGTCTTGCAAATTACCTTGCTCTGTGACACATCCTCTCTCCTGAATCCAAAATACTCCCAAACGACTGACGTTGAATTTCTCTTTGGCACCAAATCATTTTTATTTTGACCTGCATCCATATTTTATGTTCTTTCCTCCCATTTCATATATTCCGGTTCTCCACATCAGCTTCTTAGCAATCGTAGCGGGTGAGCTCTGATTGGTTAACATCTTTCTCCACAGCTCAGCTTAGCTGTATTTGCCGTGCGCTGCGTCAGCTCTGATTGGTTAACATATTAAAATCATGCGCACAAGAACGTATTCTGAATAAAAATCTAAATAAATTAATAGATAAAATCGCAGCCTTATGCGGTTTAGAAATCGCATGTGCTTAAATCGCGATTTTTTTGCGATTAATTGCACAGCCCTAGCATTAAGCATTAATTGAATCTTGGGGTTATAATATTGAAGCCTTTTGAACACCTCAGGTTCTGTCGTGACCAATAGTGCCATGTTGCATTAAACGTCCTTTTTTCCAGTTCTTTGTGGTCATATCAGCTTGCTTATGAACAGTAGCCACATTAATCATTTCCTTTTATTCCCTTTGACACAGTTTTAAAGCAATTAATGGTATAAGGGCTGCATTGTCACATCAGGGACAGCAGCTGCATAATGCATTCTTAACCTGCAGATCTGATGGCTAAAGTGGACTGATTTGTAGCTTTTCTTTTGATCTAAATGAATAGTGGGCCAGTGCAACTTGAATTAATTAGTCTTTTCTGTTCCACAGATTGATTGAGGACCTTTTCCATTCAGAAATCAGCTTGGCACTGCCACAGAACCAAAGGTAAGCTTTCTCTGGCACTAAAACAGCTGACTGTATGATTTTGTTTGTTTGCCAAAATTCCTTTACATAAATGTAGGTTGATGTGCGTAATGTTTCTATTGAAATCTCAGGTGGTGGACTGCTGTATATATATTTTAAGTTTTTAAAATAGAGAATAACTACTTAGATTTAGTGTCCTGAAAAAGAGTTTCCTGAAAAAAAACAAAAAAACATCATAGGTTGATTTTCCTGAAAATTGTGTAATATTTTAATTTGATTTGATGACATTAGTGGTGCACTTACTTGACCTTTACATTTTTCTTTTGAATCAGTAGAATATTATAGCAGCGAAGTTAAGATCTCATCCCATGTGCGTGACTGGCTTTTCTCTCTAAACATTCCATAATACTTTTTAATAACACACTGAATGTTTCCATAGACATGTGATGCGTGTTTTGAAAGGAACATGTCTGTGGACAGACTCAACCCTTAAAACCTCCCAGAAGTTAGCGAAATCTCAAATAACGCTGCTTTAAGCTTCGGATCCTCCCGTTCGCTCGCCGCAGAGTCTGTCTGCATTGGTAATTCCATTTGAAAAGTGAAAGCATGTGGGGATGTATTGGAAACAGTAGATCCAGTCTCTCCTCCGGGACTCTGATGTTCCTAAATTACATGCCGTGTTATCAGGTCTGAGACCTGCCGCCTGCCATACATTCCAGCGCACGTGTGCGTGCAGACACGCTATCATTAACCCCTCGAAACCCGCCTGGAGGAAACCTCAGTGCTGCTTCCCTCCATCCACCCTCTCAGTTAGTGCCTCTTCATGTCTCATCTCAGAGGGAGTTGCAGAAGTGTGGTCATCTCCTCAGAGTGCCTGCTTTAGCGCTGTGCTAATGAGAGGGGACAGTGGGAGAGGACGTCAGGCCCCTGGGGCCCCACCACTGCGCGAGCAAAGACTTCACAGTCTCAAGTTTCCTGAACAATAATTATACAAAGTGTCGTTTTCCTCATCAGTGAGGTGCAGGAGAAGAGTGTTGGAGTTTTCCTTCTGCATTAAGAGTTGTCTGAGGAACAAGATGTCATGTACCTAGTGGAAATTTTGTAAAATTATCCAACATGGTTAAACGTCTGTGCAGGTTTCCATAATTTAAAGAGATATTTTAATATTGTTATTTGTTTTTTTTGTAGTTACATGATTCACTGGTAAAGGGCGTCAAGGGAGAACGAAATCAATGTCAGTAGCCTTGAAGAAAAGCTGAGATGTTTTTAGTTCCCCAGATGTCAAAGAAGCAGCTTTCCACACAGCCTGTGCAAAGGTGTTGCGTTTCTAATTGTTTTGGTTTAGATGGAAATAGAATCTGAAAGTATGTGCTGCTCCCGGGCAGCCGCTCTGTCCCACTGTGAGCTGTTTTTGGAGTCTCTAGTAACTCTTGAGTTCAGCTGCTACCTAAAGCCAGCATAACCCAGTCGCATGGATCACACTGCTTCTATCTTGCACTTTCCATAATACGGGTACGGATTGTTTTAGAGCAGTAAATGCATGAATTCTTTGGAATGCCACCTTAGATATTTCAGATAAAATGTTTAATAAAGAAATTAACACCCATCACATCAAATTGTCTGGGCCCCCCTTATAATTAAAATGTTTTTTTTGTTGGTTTTTTGGGAATGACAACAGATAAAATTGGTTGTATTGACATTAAATTCATTGTAGAAAATATATTTTTTCCATTACTGTTACATAATTCAACGTATTTGCCAAAGTTACTGTAAAAAAAAAAAAAATCTTGAATTTATGGAAAGTGTAAGTTTATAAATTCACCAATAATAAACCAACTTTTGTTCCCAAACTAGCTTGTCTCTACTGAGTGAATTTATTATACATTTGGAAAACGGTTACTTCCAACCCTGTTAACCATTGTAGAGTATTTTATTTTTGCTATAAATGAACTAAATTGTTCAGATCAGTGTTTCATGCTTTAGATTTGGTAACAGGGTTGCAAAAATGGCAAACATCATATAAAATGCACTGCCTTTCAAAAATTTGTGATCAGTAAGATTTTTAATGCTTTTTAATGGAGTCTCTTGCGCTCATCAAGGCTGTATTTATTTGATCAAAAATACAGAAAAAACAGTAATATTGTTAAGTATTATTTCAATTTCTAATACTGGTTTTCTGTTTTAATATACTTTAAAATATTATTTATTTCTGTTATGCAAAGCTGAATTTTCATTAGCCATTACTCTAGTCGTCAGTGTCACATGATCCTTCAGAATTTATTGTAATATGCAGATTTTTTTTTTTTTTTATCAATGTTGGAAACAGTTGTGCTGCTTAATATTTTTTTGGAAGCTGTGATACTATTTTTTTCAGGATTCTTTGATGATAATGTTACAAAGAACAACATTTATTAAAGATCGAAAATTTTTTTAACAATATAAGTCTTTACTATCACACTTTTTCCAGTTAACATATCCTTGCTGAATAAAAGTATTCATTACTTTCAAAAAAAAGAAAGAAAAAAATTTACTGACCCCAAACTTTTGAACGGTAGTGTATATTGTAACGCAAGATTTCTATTTTGAATAAATGCTGTTCTTTTTAATGCTTTATTCATAAAAGAGTCCTGAAAAAGTATCACAGGTTCCAAAAAAATAAGCAGCACAACTGTTTCCAACATTGATAAAAAAAAAATCAGCATATTAGAATGATTTCTGAAGGATAATGTGACACTAAAGACTGGAGTACTGATGCGGAATAAATTCTATTTTAAAGTATATTAAAATAGAAAACTTTTATTTTAAATTGCAATAATATTTCACAAAATTACAGTTTTTTTT
>JAFVLL020030723.1:0-27094 GCA_021397915.2 Tor tambroides | reverse complement strand
TCTGTCTGTCTGTCTGTCTATCATCATCTGTCTGTCTGTCTGTCTGTCTATCATCTGTCTGTCTATCATCATCTGTCTGTCTGTCTATCATCATCTGTCTGTCTGTCTATCTGTCTGTCTATCATCTGTCTGTCTATCATCATCTGTCTGTCTGTCTATCTGTCTGTCTATCATCATCTGTCTGTCTGTCATCATCTGTCTTTGTCTATCTGTCTGTCTGTCTGTCATCATCTGTCTGTCTGTCTATCTGTCTATCATCATCTGTCTGTTTGTCTGTCTGTCTGTCTATCTATCTATCTATCTATCTGTCTGTCTGTCTGTCTACCATCGTCTGTCTGTCTGTCTGTCTGTCTATCTACCATCGTCTGTCTGTGTATCTATCTGTCTGTCTTCCATCATCTGTCTTTCTGTCTTCCATCGTCTGTCTGTCTGTCTGTCTCTCTCTGTCTTTGTCTACCATCGTCTGTCTGCATGTCTTTCAGTCTGTCATGCTTTTTGGAGTCTAACAGCAAGTCACCATTCACACCATTCACTATTCAGAGAAGAGCAGTGTTACCATCCTTCTAAACATCTCCTTCAGTGTTTCAATAAAAGAAAGAAAACCATGTAGGCTTGAAAAGCCACAAGGGTGAGTAAATAATCACCCATCTAAAATCTCCTGTGTATATCAAATGAGAACCGAACTTGTCATCAGAATGCCACCTTTATGGATGAATATTCAAAGGGAGTGTGGGCTGAATATTGAGTGCAGGGAAAAATTGATTCAAAGCTAATTACAAGAAAACAGAGGAGGTCCTTGTGGGCTTTTTGTAGAGCCTGGCTAGTTTAAAAGATGAAAAGTAAATTGGCATCTGACAAAGTGAAGAACAAGCCTCTCAACAAAGATGCTCACCAGCAAAGGGCATCAATTATGGTCCATCTAAAGTGCTCTCTCTCTTCACCCCAAGTTTCCTGTGTCTCGATATCCTGCATCTGGAGCTTGTCCTACACATACTAATACCGGGTCTTTTGCAGCATAAGCCACGCTATATTGCTAGTGTCAACATAGTGATTATATAGCTGTCTGCACAAGTTTTATTTTAACAATAGTTCAAACCACATAAGGAGCTGAACTCCAAATCCTTTTATATTCTTTCTCTGAACTGCTGAATCATGGACTTAAAGTAGATTTTCACCTTTTTTTTTCTTCCCAAAATATGGTGCTGGATTTGACAGAAATGAGTAAAATTTGGATAATTGGATGAATAACCAGTAATTGCAGTACGTTCATATTCATTTCCACATGGATGGACAAGCAATCAAAGATTCATGGGAACCAACTTTGCCTTAATCAGTGCAAGCTGAAACAGCTATTTGCTTGTTTGTCCATGCAGAAATGAAAAAAAAGACTAAACCACTGCAATGGTTTATTCATTTTTCAAATGGTTTATTCATTTTCTATTTTCAGTCTACTTATTATGACTCACCATATGAGGAAACAAGAATAACTAAATTACTTCCTGACACTAAACATAATACACATCATATGGGCTCTTCCTCTACTGTCACAGGTAATTGCACTTGGAGATAATGATGATGCAAATTTTTTCCTTGGGTCATTTCTACTGTACACTACTTTATATTTCTTAATATAAAGATGGAAACTATTTTATTACAGAATTAAGAGAAAATAATGGTGTTTTTTTTTATTTTACTATTTTGTAAATAAATTATTAATTTGTTATCTGTACATAGTCACATCATTATTTAACATCCTTAACGTTGCCAGACAAATTTTCAGTTCACTTTTAATTTTACATATTTTATGTTGGATTTTTTTCTCTCTCTTTAAGAAGTTTACATTTAATGCAAAGTTATTTTATAAATTTAACAACATCCATTCAACAAGAGCCTATTTTTATTGTGTATATTGAAATTATCCTAGCATTAAAAATGTATGTAAAGACTGATATTAAACTATCATCTTTAAAATAAAACCACATCAAATACACCTACATTTTTTATCACATCCAACTTTTCTCAACATAGGTTTCCAAATTCATGCAAAAACATTTGCTCTTTGATAATTATATTTTTTAAAATCAGTTATTATTTTGTTATCTGCACATAGTCACATTAATAACATAACTAAAATTGCCAGAGAAAATGGCAGTTCCTTGCTATCTTTACATATTTTTGTTATATTTTTTTCCTCTCTCTCTCGCTCTAAGAAGTTTGCATTTAATTCAAAATCATTTTATAAATTTAAGAACATCCTTTCAACAAGAGCCAATTTTTCTTGTGTAAATTGAAATTATCCTATTACAATTGAAATGTAAAGACTGGTATATAGAGTTAAAATCATCTTTAAAATAAAATATCACATCAAATGTACCTATATTTTTTGATCACATCAAACTTTTCTCAACAATATAGGCATCCAAATTCATGTAAAAATATTAGCATTTAAAATAATAATAATAATTTATTATTTTGTTATCTGTACGTAGTCATGTTAATAACATAAACATTGCCAGAGAAAACTGCAGTTCCTTTGTAACTTTACATAGTTTTTGTTATATTTTTCTCTCTCTCCAAAAAGTTTATATACAACTCAAACATCATTTTATAAATTTAAGAACATTGGTTTACCAAGAGCCAACTTTTCTTGTGTATTTTCCTAGTATTGCAATATTATTATTATTTTTAAAATAAAATATCACATCAAATACACATTTATTTTAAATCACATCTCAATTTTCTCAACAGTATAGATTTCCATATTACATAAAAATGTTTGCTTTTTATTTCCATCCTGTTAGGTATTCAGTCAAATACTCTGCATTTGCTTAAATACTCCAGATAAAACGTTGAAGTGCCTGGATTTGACCTGAGAATATTTCTGAAAGCTTGGTATACTATATATATATTATATATAATGGTATATTATTATATTATTTATAAATTATAACATAAACATTTTTTAAAAGTTAGTTCAGGAACAGGAATGACTCTAGCTCTCATACTGTAAGTGCACCGAATCTAAACGATTCAGCCCAATCTCACGTCAGCTAAATGTTACACTCTGCTAGACAAAATGCATTACTCTCTTTCTTTTTTGAGGCCACTCCCTGCAAATTTCCATATGCAAATGAGGCCATCAGTGCACTTCAGAAAGCCATTTCAGCCTCCATTTCTGACCGGCCCCGTTTTTTCTGCAGTGTTACGCAGCTTTTATTAACATGTTTCGTTCCTGCTTCACAGGCTTTAGTCTCGATGAATCCCTTCTCATACCAATTACAATGATTCTGCTTGGCAGTCAGTCCCTCAGATTCAAGAAAAGGTCTCCATAATGGCTTCAGATTAAGACCTGATCTCTGGGAAAAGCAATGAGTGGCTGAGCTCCAGTGGCTAACCGATTTATGCTGACTCGTTATTTGCAACGGCTGGAGGCTGCTCTAATGACTAACCTAGAGTTGGCTGAGAGAACGAGAGGGTGACCAAAGGCAGGAGGCAATGCTTATCAATCAACGCTTACTTGAATTAGTCACAAGCAGAACGTCAGAGATGATACTTAAAAGCATGCAATCCCACATGAGCTCTACCGCATTTTCTGGAAAATAAGTCACACCTGACTGAAGTCACACTGGGTCAAAACTGTAATTGTTGAGAGGAAAAAAAAGTTGCATCGCACATTTTACTATTACATTCAAAATATATACAAACACTACAAACATTTTTTTAATTTATGCTGTGTTCAAGTCATTTTGGGAAGATCGTATTTATGAATCAAACATTTATGCAAAAACACTCTTTATTCATCACTTTGTAGAAGTATGATTTTCTTGTAGAAAAGATACACTGCTGTTCAATAGTTTGGGATCAGTAAGATTTCTAATGTTTTTCAATGGAGTCTCTCATGCTCATTAAGGCTGTATTTATTTGATGAAAAATACACAAAAAACAGTAATATTGTGAAATATTATTTCAATTTCTGTTTTAATATTCTTTAAAATATAATTTATTTCTGTGACGCAGCGCTGAATTTTCATCAGCCATTACTCCAGTCTTCAGTGTCACATGATCCTTCCGAAATCATTCTAATATGCTGATTTATTATCAATGTTGGAAATAGTTAATCATCATATTAGAATGGTTTCTGAAAGATCATGTGACACTGAAGACTGGCTGAGGAAAATTCAGCTTTGCTTTACAGAAATAAATGATATTTTACAGTATATTAAAATAGAAACTGTTATTGTAAATTGCAATAATATTTCACAAAATTACAGTTTTTTTTCTGTATTTTTGATCAAATAAATACAGTCTTGATGAGCAAGACTGTATTTAGCATTTAGCATACATAGGCATCTTGCTCTGACCAAATGACTCAAACACACCTGTTGTTGCAATTATGACTTCCCAATTTAAATACAAACTTTGTAGAAGGACTTGTGCACTATACAAATAAACTTGGGCTCACATAGCTTTCTCATTCGGCATGAATCCAAATGTGTGCGTGCTTAAGTTAACTGCATGCAAGTCGCTATGGAATAGTCTAGTCCAGGGCTATTCAATTGGCGGCCCGCCAATCATCTTCATCCGGCCCGAGGAATAGTACGCAGATTGCACATTCGCCTTGAATTGTTCTTGCACTAATTAGTTTGTCCACAAGGTGGCAACACTGGCCCGGGCCAGCCAAAAAGAAAGGGGAGAGACGCAATAACAACAATCTACCGGAGACCGCAACATCAATAGATGGCAGCTTTGCCAAGCGCTTATGTGAGGGAGTTATGAGATATCCATAATTCTAACGTCAGTTTAAACAAGTTTAAAAACAGTGTTATCAGTCATAACTTCTGGCGAGAAATAGCGTCGACACTGGACGAAGATTTTTATCAAAGCAGGAAGTATAGTTTTAAAATCTGCGCGTTTGGCTTTATTCATAAACTGAGCCGCTTCAGACAAGCGCGCCAGCGCTTCAATGGACAAAACCACACACAATTATGTAAAAATATGTGGTTTTGGCGAGTTACCTCATAAACACAGTCTTAAATCAGTTATAAAATCCCAAATTACCGTAAAGAGTTGGGAGAAAATTGGATATGTGTCACATCCGCGTCATGTGCATCAGGTTTTATTAAAGAAACAGCTCTGCTTTTAAAGTGAAACCTGCTGCAGTCTGTGATTGATGTAAATCAAAGAACTAAAGAAAAAGAGAAATCACTTACTGCTCTGCTTGCTGATTAACTTTTGTAGCTTGAATAAAGAATAATCAATATAGCTTATGCATGCAATTTAAAGTTTATGTGAAGATTGTTATAAGTTCACTTATAAAAAGTTGTTATATTTTTCAAAGCCTATTAAATGTTAAAAATAGTATCATAACATTTCAATTACACTGTAATATTAAATGGCTATAATTAATGGCTAAAATTAAAGGGAACAAATGGCTTTAATAGAGATAACAGTAACATTATTTGTATCAATGATACTTCTTCATTAATAATAGGCTAGTAAAGAGATCCCATTAAACACATATTTAAAATATACTATCTGTTGTTTCTATATTAATTTGGAAGTTCAGTGTGAAAATGAGACAACACAAATATATAAATATGCGTTTAGTCACTTTTTTTTTAATTACAGAAAAAATATGTAAAAAAAAAATTATTGAATGGCAGACAGCACTAATGTTAACCTTTTATAGATGTTACTGTTGGTAATATTAGTTAATTTTACTGCTGAATATGCATTTAAATTTAATTTCCAATTTTATAGCCCCCCCCCCCCCCCGGCCCCCTTCAAATGTTCAATTTGATAATCCGGCCCTCAAATGAATTCAGTTGAATAGCCCTGGTCTAGTCGCATGTCATTTCAGGTAGTTTTTTTAAAACACCGAACCGTGATATCTGAAATCAGAGAATGATGGAGAAGTTGAGACTGTTATACAAGCATTAACAGGAATTTTCATTTAAATGCACAAATGGAGCTCAACAACTGAGTATCTATGACACAGCAGTGGTTAAGTAGCACTGAGAGCATTGATGGATAAGGTATTGTCCCCTCTCTCTGATCAACAGCAGGGTAAAGTAAAATGAAATGAAAAAGGCCTGTTAGTATTTCATTACTATGCAAATACGTGACTCATAAGAGTTCAGTGACCTCCAGCGATAGTAGCTCATGTTTAAGGTAGAATTGCTACTAGATGGAGATCTCATTTTCATGCAGCACCAGAAAACACTGTCTGGTTTACAAACACTCTGGTCACTCTCAGCCACACTGGATGAGGTAAGAAGAAGCCAGCAGGGAAAAAGGGAAAAAATTCAAACATATTTTTCACAGAGAAAAGAAAGCACCTTTTCCACTGAAGATGACAAATACAAACAATGATATGAGAAAACAGCAATACACGGGCGCTATCATCTGAAAGTCAAGAAATGCTCCTGGGTGTTCTCTATTGATTTTTTTTTTTTCCCCACTAAACAATAAAAATGTGGATGTGAATTACTCAGAGTTGAATTAATTTTAGTATTGTGCTGGTATTTAATCTTAAAGCTTCCGCTAATTAAAATAATCCTCTGAAAACTACAAAACAATCAAACTAGCAAAACGACGAACACTGCAACTGTAATATTAAAACTTGGTTAGAAAATGACTTTGTTGAGAACTGAGCTTCATACATCGATGAACTACTGACTAAAGAACTCTTAAAAAAAAAAAAAAAAAAAAAAAAATTCAATTGTAAGATTGACTGTAAATTGTAAGGTTATTGGTGTAATTCTCAAAATAATAAGTATACATTATTACACACGTTAAAGAAGCCCCTCTCTTTATGCTGTGCAAAATCTTTGCGCAATATATCAGGGCTTCAGAAAATCTAGTATTTATGTGTAAATCTAGTAATTATCAAAGTCCCATTTGTTATATACATATTTACAGTACCTCATATTGTATGTGTTCAGATGAACAGTGGGCCACTTTCAGTTTTATCTCACTATTAGTCATTAGCATGGCTTTCATGCGTCATTCTTCAAAACTAAGACAGGTGCAGTATATCTAGAGTAAAACAGCTGCAAGTCATTTCCTCCCTGGCAACAGCCATCGTATCGTTCAATGACACTCTCAAGCTATCAGAAGCATACTGATTTTCCTCACTTAGATATATATCATTCTGTTCCTCCATGCTTTCTGAACATTTATAGAAAGCAATGAACGATTTAGGACTTCTGTATGGCCAAATTCAACTTATGAAGTTTTTAATCTATTGCATATTTTTCTTTGCATATTTTGGAATTTTTGAAATGTGGCTGCTCAATTTTAATCAGTGGTTTTGCCTCTTTAGCATTTAGATATGTAAAGCAATGGCATTGCCAAACAAAAAGGGATTCAACTGACATAGGAAAGTTTGCATCACTGTTATCCTACAGAATTTTAATGCATTACATTTGGCGATCAGGCTTGCTGCAGGACAGATGTCCAAGAAACCTTTTGGGTTAAACAGCTAGAGGCAAAACATGAGCAAATAAGGACGAGAATAAAAAATATATATATATATATATATATTGTCTATTTTTGCACATTCTATCCATCAGGCTTTTTTTTTCTCTTTCTGCAGGTTACATTTTTTTTTTATGAGCGAGTCATTGAATCATTCATTCAAATCATTGATTCACTGAGAAATAAAACAACTTCACACTGCACTGACAGACGCAGACAAACAGCAAGGTTCATCAGGTTTTGTCAGATTAGTGTTACCCGAGTCTGCGTCTCTTGGCACTGGTCTGTGCTTGTTTTTGCAGATTGAACATGTTCAACTGATTCACTCAAAAAACCACTTCATTCCAGAACGAAACACCATACTGTGGGTTGCTAGGACACAAAATGGTTGATTCTTCTTTGACTCAGTTGACGGAGCAAAAATAGAGCAAAAAATAAATAAAAAATAGCATACTGAGTGTAAAACATAAATCTCTGAAATATTGTGTAATGCATATATATATATTTCTTTAACTGACATGAAAAGATCAAGACAGGAATGATGATATTATTACCAAAAAAACAACAGACAGAAAAAATGCATATGAATGTATTTGATGTGTCAATGTAAATAGCCTGTAAAGATCAGCAGATATGGTAACACTGGAAACACTGCTGCTTGATTTCATTTACTCTCTCACCCATTTGTGAAGCTGCTGATGTGAGCAATGAGGATATTTCTCGCTTCTCATATCCAGAGTAGGTAAGCAAAAGGTGCACCATTCAAGTCTCTCACAGCGATACGTGACATGGAATACAAGAACTGATATGCGAATAAATCAGATGCCTCATGAATATTTATAATGCTCCTTACCTGCTCAATTAACTTACAGATTTAAATGCCATGGAAACATTTTGAATCTCTAGCTGTGTGCATTTGGTTGATAAGGGATGAGTTGCAAAATTAGATTTTGTTCCCTTTCGTTTTCTTTCATTATGTAAGATTTGATTACAGCCCTGAAATTGTTTGTAAATATGTTGTGGGTTTGTTTATGCACTGGACTGGGAATAAATAATAAATCTGTGTTGTTCTGCATGTTAAAGATCTGTATTTTATAATGATTTGTTTTCCTGCTATGAATAGATTAAAAAAAAAAAAAGAATCATAAGTCAGTCCAGGTGTATTTACCAGATTGACGCGTACACTTAAGAACATTTTACTGTTGAAATGTATTTAATATTTTCTGCATCTCCAGATCCAAATATAGCTTTAACATCTATATATGATTTCAGATCAGTTAGACAGTAAACAGGACAAATTGAAACGATTAAAATAGATAGCAACTGTTGCTCTTTAGGGTAAACAGCAATTATTCTGTAAGAACCAATGAAAGCGCTTGTTCATTGGACAGATGGCAACATCAAAATGTGCTTATCTTACAACATTAGCGTAACTGAAAACCAAAAACATCATTATTGCTTCCGAGACATCAACATCATTTTTCACATGGATCATTAATAATGCAAACAAAATATTGCAGAAGAATCTAATTTAGCTCATGCAGTGAACTCCATTCAAGCTGTTTGCTGCGTTCAGGTATATTAATGAACAAAAATACAGAATTCACCAAATGTACACTTACATTTGTACTCAAAATATATATCAAATGCCATATAAGACTTGCCGTATACAGCTGTTGTCAAATCCAGATTTCTATAATGTCAGCTGCATGGAAATTTGATTTAGTAAAATGTGTGCTGGGCATCATATAAGTTGCACCTGTAGCAGCAACAAAGCATGAAGAACAAATGCCTTTCTGGCCTGAAACCTGTATAAAGAAATAAATAAAACAGCTAGCAGATTTTTCCATCTGCTTGCAAGTACTTTCCAAACTGGTCTCCATGAGGACCGAAGGATTCAGGTAGCAAAATAAATCCGTAAGTGGATTGGTTATGCTTGAAGTATGTCAAGGAAGAAAATTCATTTCAGAAGTCATGAAATGGACAGCTTCAGTAGGCTACTAAGATGACCATTAAAGGAACAGTTCAGTCAAAAATAAAAATTAGCTGACAATTTACTGGTCTTCAGGCCATCCGAGATGTAGCAGAGTTTGCTCTTCATCAGAACAGATTTGGAGATATTTAGCATTACATCACTTGCTCATTAATGTATCCTCTGCAGTGAATGGGTGCCGTCAGAACGAGAGTTCAAACAGCTCCAGTCCATCAATTACTGTCTTCTGAAACGAAAAGCTTCAAACAAGTCCTCTATCCAGTGAAAAAAAGCCATCCCCTCTGAATTAGGAGAAAAAATATGCACAGATCAAGCACTGTTTACAAGCGAAAACAGTCCAAAACAGCTCTAAACAAATATGCTGGTGGATTTTGATGTGAGAGGACAACAGGTGATGTACTTTAGCACTGGAAGAAGCATTATTATGAATTACAGACTCCTATTTTTGCCAGAAGTGAAGTTAAAAATATCTTAATGATAGATTTGTTTCCTATAAATATGCAGCTTTTTACTTCACAAGACATTAATTGATAGACTGTAATCATGTGGATTACTTGTGGATTATTGCCATGTTTTTATCAGCTGTTTAATACTCTGACGGCACCCATTCACTGCAGAGGATCCATTGGTGAGCAAGTGATGTAATGCTAAATTTCTCCAAATCTGTTCTCCTTTACATCTTAGATGGCCTGAGGGTGTGTAAATTTCCATCAGTTTTTTTTTTTATTAAAGCCAAATGCATAAATGTAAATACATTCTACAATCAGTCAAAGGAAATTAAAATGCAGGCAGTTAAATATGACAAAAACAAAAGTGTTTTTTTTTTTTTTTTTATTTGCATTGAAAAGGACATGGAAATGGTGGACGTTTCACTGTTAATATTAAGTATTTGCAACAGCTAGCATTGGCTCATTTCTCTAATAAGACTGATTTAGTGCTGTTGGGCAAAAGAGGGTCAAGGTAGGTTCAGCATGACACCCTGTGGTAACACTGCACCAGTGCAGCTTGTGTTGTCTTAACTATACAAAACTTTACACCAAAATGACAATCACTGTCAATTAAAAATTGAAAAGAGCTGTTCTCCATCAGGTTTTTTCTTAAATATTTGTCTAATACTATTAGTAATGAGATCTTTTAATACACACTGTAATATTAATTGAACATTGATTTAAATGTAGATTAGAGCAACACACAGCCTTCCGGAAAAAATCCACACAACTCAGAAAAACTTAATTATGTAATATGGATTATGAAGATTTTTGACATAGATGCCTCAGGACGGCTTTGAGAACATCTCAACCAGTGTTAAATATGTAATTATGTGCTTTATGCTTCATTTGGGTCGACGTCAATACATCAGAAGTCAAGGAATTTAACAAACAAGACAAAGAACTTGATGCTCATATATTATTTATTCCTTTTAAATATCTTCCTCTTATAATATACATTTCTATCTTAAATAATACAAATGCGCTGTGCTAGATCTATTATTTCAAAGAATGCCCAGTACTTCCATGCTGCACTGAAATATATAAATTTGTATAGACACGCTCGCCCACATACACACAAACAGCCATTCATCAAAGGAGCAAAGAGCTTGGAATTCATGGTCAGTTTTGTATACAGAGGAATGAACGTAATCCTCTCCTTCTCTCCTTATTTTGGTACACAACATGATGTATCTGCCACCCAGAACATTCTGCTAGAGAAGTATACATTTCAAAAATACATCATTTTCACACAAACAGCAACCATTAAGGAGTCTACTCAACCACACCGCCAACCAAAGCAAAACGAGCTCTGCTTAAATGTTCCGCGAAACCGCTATGGCATTAACACGTCTAAACTGGCATATCTGACGCTAGGAGATGACATTTACTGCGATAACTCTGGGATAAAAAAAAAAAAAAAAAAAAAAAACAGAACGGAAGATCAGGACGAGATTATTTCACTTCTGTTTTTTGTATATTTTGGTCAAAACTACTGAAGTTGGGCATGATATATATTTATATATAGGCTATGCAAAGGGAGTATAACTACCAAACGACAAAAATCATATCTCATCTTCATCACAATGACAAAATTACTTCCGACTGATTAATATTCACTCAGATCTCAATAACATGAAAGGAATGGATTCAAGAATACCTTAAAGCGTATCTGAACACAAAGAAATTTGTTAACCTACGACAAATTGTCTTGATGTAAAAAACAAGCAAAAAACAAACAGGTCTCCTTATCCATCAGAGTTTAACATTTTTTGAGACTCTGTGAGTACAACATTACTGTTCATCTCTTCAGTCATGTAAAGTACTCAAAAAAAAAAAAGTCCAAAACAGGGAAGTATGAAGGTCAGCATAGCGCGATCAGACAATCTTATCAATGCTTTTTTAGCACGGATAACAACGTGGTGTAAAACAAGCAGGCCAAAAACGTGAAGAGGCTTAAGGAAAAACAAAACCAATCACCCACCCAGAATTTCTTCACATAGCAGACTGTTAACTATTTAAAGGCACAAACAGACCATATAAAACAGCTTTCTCATATCGTAATTAGCGATCTTGTAACAAAACTACCATGTAGGACGAGAAGCAAAGGGCACACGTTGAAAGCAGGCCTGTGCGCGCGAGATAAAGTTTGTCCATTCACATTTGCAACTGACAGTTAGCGAGTTCTCTCGTATCTCTTTGTACACGTACAACAAATACACAGTATTTTCCTGCATTGGAGATCAGTAGCAGGTGACATTTTGAACTGAGTCAGACTGCTGACTCGGCGAATGATACGTTTTAGTGCAAACTAATGGAGTCGCGAAGGTGGATGTTAAGGAGTGGCGTGATAACCTTTGGTTTGCTGGGAAGGCAGAAAACGGGGAACCTCGGTGTTGGATATAAGGCAAGTCATGATGGGCCACGGGAGGACGAGAGCTCATTACTCATTGGTCGATCAACAGAATGTTAAGTTAACCAAATGCATTCTGGGATATTTGGTCTGCCACGATAAGTCTGTGATCCCCCACACCCTGTTACGATGACTGAATGAATGATTGGCCATTGCGTTGTGGATCAAACTGATTGGTGCCTCCTAAAAGACGGAGCTTGTGTTCAATTTATCGAAAAATAAATATTTTGAACCTTCAGTCTACAGATTAGGGTGCGTTTACTTCCAAAGAGAGAACATCAGAACTCTATTCCATAATTCTTAATGTACCTGCATTAATTTCCTCGTCTTTTTACACTCATTCAGCAAATATAAAAGATAACTGCAAAAATAAATACTCAAATTTATGGCGTGAAAAATCACATTTTGGCGATCGGTACCTTTGAACTCAAGGTAGTTGTGCTCAGAATGCCGTTCTACAAAGTCACAAGGGATAACGGCTGAAACTTTTTTCAGAAGTGTTACGCCAAGAGCATTTATCCTAAAGGGAAAACAGAAAATAACAACAACTCTCTAAAGACTTGTGGCCATCCAGTTGATAGGGCTTTGATTGTGTCACAACGTTTTGGATTCTGGTTTCAGTGTATGGCTCCATTCAGACCTACTGCAGGTTTTTCAGCAGACGGCCGTAGCGGAAGTCGTAAACGTGGCGGCAGACAAACACCAAGTCGGGGTCGATGTCGTTGGGCACGCAACGATGAGCTGGAATTACATAGCTGGAAGGAGGGACCAGGGAGCTACGTCTGGGAAAGCCCTCCTCACGACACTTCACCAAGGCACAAAATCTGAAACATCCAAAATCACATTCGATTTATACAAAGGACATGAGGCAATGATACATTTGACACTTGCAATGAGCCGATAAATACGATCGCTCACCTACAGTACTGTGCTAATGTCAACACATAGCACTTATCCTCGATACATGCCACACTGTTTTCATCCTGATGCCGAGATGCGAAAATCTCATTCTGGAAAAATTCACACACCATCAATATTTTATTTTCAACTTAAGGGAATCCATGCTGTAAATGTATAAAATAAATATTGCAACAAATACACTGAGAAAAAAAAAATACAGTCTTTTGAAACTTAGTATTCCATCACATATTGATGTTGGAAGATGCAGGCAAATTAAAACGTCCATTTATGAATTATAGTACATATACAGAGTTCATATCGTGTTGCTGGGAGTCATTTGTTTATCCAGTGTCCCTATTTCAGTGGTTTACTGAACACAGGAAACTTGTGCTGCCTACTTCCTCTATGAAACTCATAATCAAAGGAAGTCAAATGTTGACATTGCTGGTCCCTGGAGGACCACATTGCTGTGCCATGAACAATTCTTGACTCACCTCACAGTGCATGCTGGGATTGCGACCCCCCTGAGTGTGTTCTGGGCGGTAGTACCAAAACAAGCTCATCATCAGCTCCCCTGAAAGTAGGTATTGAGTATTATGAGCTCTTCTGAGACTTTCATTGATGTGTTAGAGAAAACAGTATTTAGAGGAAGACTTACCTGACTCAGGGTCTTCCCAGAAGGCAGAGACTTTGGCCACGTAAGGCAAGCACTTCTTCCTGGGACCTGAGCGCAGTAGCACTGTGTCTCTGACTTTGATCACCTCTCCATCTCTCTGCACTCCTTCATAGCACCTGCGCAGGGATGTGGAGTCCTCACCCTTAAACGAAATGAAAAATATAGAGAGTTAGACATTGCATTCTATCTCATTATACATATTGGAAAACAACAAATTTTAAAAACTCCAATTAGGGGTCAACTTGAAATCTGCCTAATTACTTAAAGCTTAATCAAGTAGTCTGGGTTGCCTGAATGACTAGTCTCAAAACGCATTTCAAAAAGTATTTTTTTAACTTGACCTGATGTCTTACAAATGCAACGTGGGCCAGAGGAGAGGCGCTTTAAAGGAGATTAATTTAAAAATGCGCCCTTTAAATAAGCACAGCGTGCTGTCAACATGCTAATTAAAGCACTGCCACTAAAAATATAAAAAAATATATTTGAATTGAGTGCAAAAAAATATCTTCACTACCATTCAAGTTTAGGGATGATAGATTTTTTTTTAATGCTTCGAAAAAAGTCTCTTACGCATAACAAGGCTGCATTTATTTGATCAAAAATACAGTGAAAACAGCAATACTGTGAAATATTATTATTAGGTTTTTATTTTAATACAATAGTAATTTATTCCTGTAATGTCATTTATTCCTGTAATGGCAAAGCTGAATTTTCAGCAGCCATTCCAGTCTTTAGTGTTACATGATCCTTCAGAAATCATTCTAATATTCTGATACGGTGCTAAATTATTAATAAAGTTTATTATTATTACCAATGTTGAAAACAGCTGTGCTGCTTAATGTTTTTGTGGTAACCGTGGCAGCATTTTTTATAGAAATTTTCTGTAACATAATAAATGTCCTTACTGTTATTTTTGATTAATTTAATTAATCCTTGCTGAATGCATTTCTTTTGGATTTTTTTATATGGAAATTTTGCACAAATACTGATGATACTAAAGGGAATATATATATACACACACACACACCATGAGTACATAGTAGAGTCTTTACTTGACTTGTTTTTATTACTTTTTTTTATTTAACAAGGTTAGGACTAGTACCCAAATCCCTAAAGAGAAGAGCAGCCCATAGACCTAGTAAAGGCATGAGTCAGCAGTGTGTTTGACCACACAGACTGCTTGCTGAATCCTGAAGTGTTGTGTATAAACATTTCATAAAGTCTCAATTTAATACAGATGTTCTAGTTCATAAAAACACTGAAATGGAGAAATAAAAAAGCAGCATGATGCAAACATTTTTAAAACACAACCGTTCATTATCTGAGGTTTGCCCACTGGCTATTCAAAATATGTTTAGGAAATATTTGTTTAAAACCACCTTACTGGAATTTAATAATAATAATAATAATAATGTCATTTCCAATGAGTGCAATTCACAGTGTTTACTACTGACATTTTGCAAAGTGTTGTTCTAAGGAAAATGCCTGGGGCATCATTTAGTCATTTGTCAGGAATAAACGCAAACTCTTTCAATGAACAGTTGCTTTAAGTCTTTCTCTGGGCACCTAAATATCTTTTTAAAGAAACCTCCCATATCAGGGCAACTCGAATACGTACCACGATGAATACTTCCTTTTCTTTTGCAACACCAACAGGCAGCCAGCCGTTTGTTGCCCGGCGACGGCTGATCTTCGACTGCTTGGCAGCGCCACTGCCATGGCCCGCTCCCAGCTGGCCATCCTTAATGTGGGGGCAAACAGCAGAGTCCCGCACCCCAGAACGAGAGCCACTGGGTGGCTTGGCCCGCTGAGGGCATTCCCGTCCCACTCTAATCTGCACCTGGGGTCGACCGGCATCAGGAAGAGGCGTCTGCAGGTGGGGCACTGGCTGGGTGGGTGGAGGCACACTGGATATGGGGCAGATGGACAGAGGCAGGGCAGAAGGCATCGTGATGGACGAGCTGTGGTCATCCAGGGAGTAAGAGTAGTCTTCTACGGGAGTAGAGGAAGCAAAAAATCATTGGTTCATAAAACCTGCATTTGTTATCATAAACAAACACTATATTGCCTGTAATACAACACAGCAGACTAATGCAGCCATAAATGAGTCAGTGTGCCAGATGCTGCGTGGTCAGATGCAAAGCTAAGAGCCTGTAACCACAATTATATACAACCTTGAGGGGATTGGATTTTATGACAGGAACTACATATCAATTTAGAAATGTGAAAACAGTGAAAACAGTGAAACACTTGATTATTAATACATAATTGAACTTCCAACATAATGACAGTGCATTATCATTCCAATAACATCCAATTGCTGTGATCCAAGGGTGGCGTAAGGTGGTGTGTAGGCATCTGAAAAACACACATGACCAAATTTCAGGGTGGATGAGCCAATCTTGAGAAACCTCCTGTCAATTGCCTATGCGGTTCCCATAGTGATGAGGAAATTTGAGGTGTGAGCCTGTACATGCATTCTGGTAATGCATGAAAAGGGATATGTGCATTTTAGCTCAGAAATTAAATATCTACCATTATGTACTCACTTCATGCTGTTCCAAAGCTATACTGTATCCTAATTTTTACCCGTGGAACACAAAATGTTTTCTGTTCACACCTTTATTTTTTAGCATACAATGATAAATTCATTGTGACCACATACTGTCAAGTTTCAAAAAGTGAAAAATGCACTATAAAAACATGAAGTAGTCCATATAGTATGTGTCATGCATTAAATTAGTCTTTATGATCTGCTGTTGTATGGAGAAGATTTATGTTGTGAAGATTCTCCTTTCATGTTCAGCATATGCATTTGCTATGACATGAGGGTGAGTAAATAATGACAGATTGTATTTCATCACTGGTTGAACTATGGATTAAACTCGTCTAGAAATGCATACTTGTTATTTTTCATGTGTTACTCAGAAGAATATATCTTTGGGCGACCTTTCTTTAAACTGCCTAGATGTGGGACAAACTGTGGGAAATGGAACTGTGCAATTACAAGAAATTAAAAGTGCATAGTTGGGAACTGTCAAATTAGGAGAAGAAAAACATTTAATTTGACTACCATTTTAAGTTTTATAGTTCATAAACTGACCTTTAAAACTTTAAAATGTACTCATTAAAACATACTCACTCTAAAGCCATCCAAGATGTGGATGAGTTTATTTAGCATTACATCACTTGCTCACCAATAGGCAGAGAATGGGTGCCATAAGAGTGAGTCCAAACAGCTAATAAAACCATCACAATAATCCATATGGATTCATGGATGGACTGGAGTAATCCATATGGCTCCATAATCCATAGTTCACCCAAAAATGAAAATTCTGTCATTTATTACTAACCTTCATGTCGTTCCAAACTCATAAGACCTTTGTTCATCTTCGGAACACAAATCACTATTACTCTTTTTAACGTGCGTCAAATTCTGACACGGAAGAGAAGAAATCGTTGAATAAAGTCGTTATTTGTGTTTTTTTTCGCGCACAAAAATTATTCTCGTAGCTTCATAAAATTACGGTTGAACCACTGATGTCACATGGACTATTTTAACAATGTCCTTACTACGTTTCTGGGTCTTGAACGTGTCAGTTGCGTTGCTGTCTATTCAGGGTCATAAAGTCTCAGATTTCATGAAAAATATCTTAATTTGTGTTCCAAAGATAAACAAAGGTCTATCAATTAATTAATGACAGAATTTTCATTTTTGAGTGAACTACTTTAAAATGTTTTACTGGAAATCTGGTGAGGCTGCTGAGTTTCATTTTTTAGTCATTTAATGCGGTTTAGTTTATATGTGAGGTCAAATCAGCACAGGGTTGGAGGTCAGAGAGTGGAGGCACTGAGTGACTTATCTGAAATCATTTCAATTATCTTTTTTTAATTACTGTGCTACTGCCCACTGTAAAGTAGGAAGAAGAATGACTCTATAATAGATGATTAACCTGTTTTTAGTTTTAACCTGCAGCAGGACGGTCTCCCTCTGGGACCTCTCGAGCAAAAGATCAGGCATGCAGGACAGATCTATCAGCGCTATCACGCTACCCATCCCCTGAAGTTTGACATCAATGAACAGCAAATGCAGACATTTTATTACAATCTGGAATTCCAACAACAAGCGTAAATTAAACACCAATTCTGAACAATCAAACAGCCCTCAGACTAAGTGCACACAATGACATGCGATTGGAGCGGTAATCGCACTCTGTCTAGACAAATAAAGGATAACAATACTTAAGATAACCTTGTTCACAGTATTTGGCCTCTGTGGATAGAGATCGCTTTTAAGGAATAATGTTCCTGTAGCTTCAATCAAGCATGAAGCGTTATTGTTAGAAAACTTCACTTCTCCCTACAGTATATAGACAGCTTTAATCAATTTGCACTCTCCTAATACTCAGCTTTTAGTGCACACAGTATAGAATTGTTCAGTATTGTGTATGTGAGAGTATCTGTTCAAGTGTAAAGCTTTGCATTTTCAAAAATTACACAATTTGCACATTCATTTAATAGAAAACCAAATATACCAGCTTTAAAGTAGTACTACAAATGCTTCTGCTTTGCTTGTTTGTCTTGTAAGGATAAAGTCATGCTGTACCTAAAGAGAAACCCGCAGAGAGTCAGATTACGGTCTCATTAACGGAGATTACGGCGAGTGAAAAATTACATTGTATAACTCAGCCGTGTGGTTAAAAAGCAACAAGGGAGCATGTCTGCAGAGGTCCCTGCCTGCGCCGAGGTTCACAAGCGGCTGCGAGACCACAGCTGCCTCCTCACAATGAACAGACAGTTCACGTCTCCTGCCAACAAAAATAACCAGCACTCTCCCCACCTGTGGCAATTACTCACATTCGAACCAGCAGCGAACAGACTGCAGGGAACATGCAGCCACAATGATGTGACTGGGGAAGGGAATTTCATTTGACTCCTATTCAAGTCGATATTTTTTTTTTCTTAATTCCTTGATGCGACCTCAATGGGGTTTCTCTTGACATCCCTTAAAGTCACTGTATTTGTTGTGTACACCTTTAGATCAATCACTTTAGAGACTATGTGAGCTCATTCATAAAGACGTCTGCTGCTGAGACTGGGTCAAGGTTGAGATATAAACATGGTGTAGAATGATGAATGTGGAAATCACTCCATCCACATCAGAGAAACATTTTCTCTGCAATTCAGTTATACATTATTTTACATAGTGATGTGATTTTGAAAACAAGTCTACTAAATTTTTTACTTTACACTATTATTACAATATATTCCTTATTTTAATATTTTTTTATTTCATAATAATCACAATAAAATCATGGTAATTATAATTTTTTTTTGTAGTCATATTGAATTAGTCAAAAAAGTGGGAATGTGGCCTGTAAAAACGTGATTTTTTTTTTAACTCTGAAATGGTTACTGAAAGAGGTTTGAGTTTGTTCTTGCAAAAAGCCAAGTATGAACATTTTTCACAAAAATCTGCAGAGTAAAAAAATATATTAAAAAATGTACTCTCCACTAACTCTAGAATGATTAATTCTTTCCAAATATAGCTATTGAAGTCATCTGGTGAAAAATCCTGTTTTTTTCCCACCATAATCACAATATATATTGCAGAAAAGCTAAATATTGCAATGTGATTTGGTGAAGAAACATTTCTTATTATCAGTGATGAAAACAGTTGTTTCTCTGCATTCTTTTAATGAATAGAAAGTTCAAATGAACAGCATTTATTTGAAACAGAAATGTTTGTAACAATGTAAAAGTCTTTACTGCCACTTTATCAATTTTGTAAGCCCTTTCTGAATAAAGGTATTAAAGTAGTATTAATCTTACTGACTCTGAACTTTTGAACTTCAGTGTTTATAAAAAAAAAAATACTAAATTACATTACATAAATCTACTGTATGCATTTCAGGTATGCTATATATTAAGCACAAAGTTACAATAAAAATGTTACATTTACAAATAAAAACAACTGTTTGTATACAGTTTTATAATTTAAATTGCTAAATTATAAAGCATAATAATGTTTTCAGTTACTGTTATTTCAAACCTAAATTTAGTCTTTAATATTACAACAAAATAAATATTTTAGTTAATCTTATTACACTTCCTTTCTGTTGTGCTCTGTGTTTGGTGCACATACGTGCATGCTTGCTTTATGAAGTGCTTAAAGTCTGACAGCATCTTGCTAACTTATTTTTTTTCCAATTGTATCAGATGTAGCCCTACTTAAATATTAAATCTGACACAGTTTACCTACTACCACTCTCTCCTCTACTTCAATCATAATCACAAGAACAGAAATCAGAGTTAACAGCAAGCAATCTCTTTGAAGCTCAAAGGCTCAAACTTCCCTGTAAAGTTACAGTTATGGAGCTAATTTGACAAAGCAAGAGATAATTTAAACTTTCATTTCATTTTCCATCCTACCTGTTTCCATTTTGTGCATGCAGCTGGAACATCCTGCGTTGTACGAGCACCCCCTGTTAGCGATGGGTTGCGTGGGTCTGTAGGCATAGCTGCTGAGCCTGCAGGCCTCTCCGTAACAGGTGCCCACAGTGTTACAGTATGCCGGATGAGGGATCCCCGTAGGATGGGACACCGAAGAGGGCAGCAGTTTGGGTCTCTGGACCCCGCTAGTGCACATTGTCAGCGGGGGTACGGATGAGGGCGTGTGGCTCCCTGGATTTGAGCTAACGGGAAGCGTCGGAGTCCCGTGATGAGCGATGTGGACGTAGTATCCAGGATAACAGGGATAAGGATGGGCACCGATGGGCATTGCTGGATGCGTCAGGGTGTGAGGAGAAGGAATAAATCCCTTCAGAGAATGTTCATCAGTTTCCGGGAAGGTTTTCTGGCCAAGGAACAGGGCTAGTCTATGGCAGTACTCCACTGATCTCTCCTGGGAACAGCAGTAATATGATTTCACATCAGTCTCTGTTTTCTCTTCCTTCACAGGCTTGAGGGGATAGCCGAGCATGGATCTGCACTGATATCCAGGGCTAATAAAGCCATGGCTTCCTGTGCTCCCATCCCACAATGCTTCAGTGTGGAGCGCTTGATTCTCACAGAGGCTGCAGCACTGCTGCGATACTTTTAACTTGGACTGACAGGCCAAGTTGTGCTGCTGTTTACGCGATTTCAACTGTAGCTGCTTCCCTCGCACTGCTCCGTCTGTTTTACCCCTGCGCTTCACTCCCGAGGACGTGCTGGTCAGCTTGAGCAGGGCGGCCGCATTTAAACCCGCCAGACGTTTGGGAGCAGGACTGTTTAAAGTCTGCAGATCAATAGCATCAGACTCTGTCTTTGCTTTTTTTGGGTTTCGACATTGTTCGGTCTCTCCGGTGCAAGCGCGCTTCCGGTTGTCTTGGCCTTTTCTAGAACAATCATTATCTTTTGTTGTGTCTTTAGAGAGAGAAGTGTCTCCTTTTGTCTGCTGCCGCTTCTTTGAGGGTTTTGATGTCTGTTGGGGGTCCTCTCTGTCCAACAGCAGACTGTTAACGGCTTCTGCGTTCAGAGAGGCCAGCCGCCTTTGGCGAGGTTCGAGGATGAATTCTGTGTATAAGGCAGATTTATCAGGTTTCACTTTGCTTTTTGGTTCAGGCGCTGACCGGCAAGTCTTACAGCCTTTCTTGCGGCACTTGCAGATTTTTGCCTTCCCCTGCATTTCCTTCACCTGGGCCTTCATGCCGTTTCTACACGTTTCGCTCTCGTCCAAGCGTGTCAATACGACACAGCAGTTAAGCGCGCTTACTTCACCCAATCCATGTCGTCCCCTGAGAGGGTACAGCTTCCGGTCTCTCTCAGCGACCTTTCCTTTTATCTCCTTACCTTTTCCTCTTTGGGTAGAACATCTTTTAGCCTTCTTTTCTGGCCAAGTTCTGTCCATAGTTGTCTGACAGCTCACCTGGTCTGCAGATTCACTCTTATATCCACATAAAGAGTTCCTCTGCCGTGCATGGGTCATCACACTCTGCCATGCAAAACCTATAAAGGAAATACAAAGCATTGTTAATTTGTCATTTTAAAGCTGTAGCCGCTATGATTGAATATATAGTGTGTACAGAAGCCATTACGACTTCCATAACCTCTACTAATTAATATTAATGCGACCGGCTATGTGAACTAAAAAATCAGCACAAATGTGGCCTTATGTGCCACCTTAATCAGGTTGCTGGTCTGGCAAGAGTTTATAGAATTTTAAGTGGACAGGGACAAACATGGTCACTCAACTGCATAGGTGCAATAAACAATTTTTTAATGAGCACATGCTGTTTTGGCCTTTTGTAACAAAAATCTTTCAACTCGAATACATAAAATGCATTAATAATGTGTAACATTTCTGAGATTTTAACTTTGAGATTTAACCTAAATCATACTGGCATCACGGTTGCAAGAACTGATTACATTCATCTCTAATAGACCTGGAAGACTGCCAAAATTAGCCTATGTTCATTTTTCAAATGAATGATGATGTAATTGCTAAAACATATACAGAGAGACCGTGAAACATAATATTATGACATTGCGTGTTAGCATGATTGATGTGAAAGCACCACAATGTCTGAAACTTAGGTCAGCTATTTCTATTTACACTCTGACATTTTGCATAATTAAAAGCCAAAGTCCACCCAAAAAATTAACTTTCTGTCTTCGTTCTCTCACCCTCGTGTTGTTTCAATGTAAGTCATATTGCTTTATTTCTTCTGAAAATTACAAAAAGGAAAGTGTTTAACATACCCTTTTCCAAATAAGTACAATGACTGAAACTCTCAATGTCTTTAAAACAACAAGACACTGAGTAAATAATGACACAACTTTCATTTTTGGGAATTCCTTTAAGAGACAGTTGAACAGAGACACTTGATTGGTAAAAATAACAAGTCTGAGTGCCTCTAGTTTCTTAAGTGGCACTTAAATTGCTGTTCTCCAGATAAAAGAGCATTTGATTTGCAGTTTTTGTGGGAACTTAAGGTAGAATTCTTTTAAACTTGCAGATGAGAAATGAATGCACTATTCAAGGACATTCATCAATATCTGCTCATGACAATATTGTGGAGATTCAACATGTCCAACATGTGTCCCCAAGACCTATTGATTAAATGAAGGGCAAGTCAGGGGTCAAACACACACTGAGACATAAGACAGTAATTGGGCTCCATATGAAACTTAACTCTAACTGACACAAAACACTAACTGCTTTGACCTATTGACAAGTTCCTCTTCCTTTAAAAAGAACAGAAGTCCTTGAGGCTTTGCAGCTGACTCTGACGTTTGACCTAGTAGCTATTATTATTCATCAAAGACATCTTTTTATGTTTGATGCATCACTGTAATTTCAAATATGATTTTGCATTTTATGTTCTGTATTATTAGTATCACTGTGCTCCACTATGAAAGACAGAAAAGCTTTGAAAAAGTATGAATGCTACAGGCTTGCTTGGATTGTGTGAAAAGATTCATTTATTCATATGCTCGGTTATTAAGTTTGACAGCTGCTGTATTTGAAACTGCATCTGTCAAATAAAAGAGGTCATCATAACCATCAGTCAACCTCAGACGCATGCAGCGCTCTCCTTTACAACGCACAGAGCAAGTTCAGCACCCGTGAAAGAAACACTTTTATGCACATTCCTAAAACCAAACAGTAAAATATGGACACAAAAAGGCATCTACCATAATTGACAACTGTAGCATTCTCTCATTTCAGCAACAATCCTCTTCAGCTGTCCTACTGCTCGCTACCATTTAAAACCATTCAGCCATGCCAGATAAAGAGAGGAACCATTCTGCGGTTCAAATAACCACAAAAGTGACTATTTTAAAATATTTCGCAGAACAGATTGACCCTTATACTAAAAGTAAAATAACCAAACATCAACGATTACAGTAGAGATCAACATTTATCATTATAATTACTGTAATTAAAAACATGCATTAAAAATATTAAAGGTTGGATTTCCATTGGTTATCAATATAGCAAAAAACTCTAAAAAATTTACCAAGGATCAACAGTAACCCAAAAATAAAACTTTTCATACTCCCATAAAATACAATTCTTTGTTGAAAGCCTATTACTTCTCTTCCGTTGCTCGTATAAAGACCATTACTGCAAATTAAATGCTACAGTGTGAGCTCACAAACGTGAAAAGCTTTAAATAAACTTTCAAAGTGCCACTAAAAACTAAATCAACAGTCTGTAATTCTGTGAATGTCACAAGTTATTGATCTGGAGGGATGTGGGGCTCATAAAATAATAGACTAACTGCTGGTCATGTCCAATTGAGTGACAACACAAACTCTCCAATGAAAGGTAGCTGGAGGATGAATTGTTGGCACTATATTGTGGAAAATTAGAAGTTGCCTTTCTAGTTTCAGGAAGGGTGAAGGGAAATGGACTGCTGCCCGTAATTTACCACCATTCCGGGTGTTTTTTCGGGTTGAGGTCTCAGCCCATGACTTTCTGGCAAATAACCGGATAGCCATCTGGCGTTTCGGGCGTAAAACGAAAACGTTAGGGAAAATGTGTCCAGTCTGCGCTTTAATAGATGGGAATGCGGTTTAACGTGATATCTGGCGTTTAGAGACTAAAGAAGTTGCTTTTTCCTTCGCGCAATTTGTAATTTACCCCTCACTCACTGTACACAAATAGATGTCCTTTTTTTTCCTCCTACACTGCAGATATGGAGAGCGAGAAGGTGTGGATTGAAAAAAAAGAGCTGAAAAAAGAAAGAAGGAAACACATCTAAGTGAAATGTACAGCGCGATTAAAGTAATCCGGGATAAAGGCGGCAAGCGTGTGCTGGAGGTGTATGATGATGAGAAGAGCTCGCACGGCTCATAGGGCGTATCACACATACACACTAAAAAAACAGCGCTGTTCGCTTCACATCCTACGGTTTCTGCCACCGCATACCTCCCAACTGCGATACCGAACCAACACGGTCAACTCGAACCCGAGCAATTAATGTCAGTGCTGCAAATGACACCAAACGGCCAACCGTGAGAATCAAACGCCGAAGCGGAAAGCGCTCGGTCGGTCCCTGCCGAAATTTCCGAGCTTCGCGATGGTATCCTGAGCACGATGAAAGAACAGTTTCGCAAGTCTAACTAAAAAGCGCCTCTCGAACCGAATTCATACAGCAATGATTGCGGATCATGTCATGTTTCAGCCTATTTCCCCACCAAGAGCGAACGCGAGAGAGCGAGCGATAGAGAAAAGCGCATAACCAAGATAAAACAGATTAGTAATCCTTCATTTACCTCGTCGTCCACTCACTCCACTGTATTCCCGATCATTCCGCGAGCGACGAGGGTCCTGTTGTTGAGCTATTACAACAATATCGATGTTCAACAGTGAAATGAAACGAGGGGAGCACACACAGCTGACAAGACACGTTTAATCGGTGACCTACTTCCGAAGTAGGCTGCTCGAGACAATATTCATGCGCTGCATTCGTGAAAGCCGCTGCTGCGCTGGGACGAGGTCTCGTTGGCATCACTCAGGTAGTTGAGTGATGAAAAAGGCAAAAATGACAGGCATCGGCTGAGGTTTGGACCCCACCGCTCCGTAAAACTCACTGTTGGTCAGTGCTTGATCGCATGCAGTGAGCAAGTGCCTTGGATCAACAGCTATTACATAATGGACTGCCTTGGACTATCTGATCATCAGCAATACTCAGAAACTAGATAATGAAATAATTGCCAAGGGATAAAAGTTTGCATGAGGTTATCGGAGCTGTCTAGGCACGAGTTTTAGTTCAGAAAGACATGTAATTGCTCACATATACTGATATCGAACTCCCAATTCTTCCAGGAACCAGCCCTACTTCCCTTATTCAAATCGAATTCAAACAACTGGTTGGTTTTTTTGACGTTCTCATTACAGAATGCTTGTCAAGCTTAGGTTTTTGCATGTGAAAACATGCACCCCAGGCTAATATGAACATTCACAAATCACACTGAAAAAGAAGTGCAAGTCATCCTATTGTAGAGTTTAAAAACAATTTCAACAGAATGATGATTTAGTGTCCCTATAGTATAAATATTGCAGAGAATTGTTACTTACTCTGAAAACTAAATATGCCTTTCATTTGCATGCTACATTAAGTTAGATTTATACAGTTATGGATTTCAGTTTTATCTTAAAAAAAAAGTGTTGCTTATAATAGTGAAAATATAGTTTGTTCAATGAACTCAATGAAGACTTCCACACAATTAGTTTAGGTCCGTACAAAAAGATTAAAACAAGTTCACTTAAACAAAATGAGAACCATAAGGGCGTAAGTGACATTTTTGGTGAAATGGAGATATATACATCAAATGAAAGCTCTTAATGAACTCTTCCTACTGGCAAAAGTACTGTCATCCATGAGTGTACAAATTTGTATTATAAACAATTGAAATCAGTACACAAAGTCAGATCAAACTATGGTAAAATTTTTGTTTTGGCTCTCCTGTAAAGTTGGTGAAATGTCACTTACGCCCTTCTGGTTCTCAACTCTCGAAATATAGTATTTTGTTATTGAACAAACTTAATAGATATTTCCTATGGTCAGCATGGGATGAACAAGAGACTGATCGCAGTCTACATTAAATGAAGCAACATATCATATAGCCTTCCACATCTTAAAGAGAAGTGCCACTCTTCAGCACAATGGTAACTACAAAACCCAAAAAAGCATCATAGAAACTCTTCTAAAACATAAACCAAAAGTCTGTAATGTAGCTTGTTAATGAAGGAATTTAATGTATTGATTGATTCTTCACAGTTGTTTACCCATATTTTGAATTATGTATTGCATTGTGTCAAGTTATAGGGTTGAAGAACGTCAACTATTTTTCCACTAATTTTTTCTTACTTTTCTTATTTAAAGTCAGCCTTAAAGTCAGATGTTTCGTGTATAAATATCTTGAAACAATGTATAACAGGTGGATACTGTTAAAAACTGCTAAAGAAAAACTAGTACAAAGATGTTGGTGTAAATTTGTTTTGTCTTCAAACTATAAATTAGTGAGGAATAGAGGAAAATAGGGCAGTTGAGTATGAAGCTGAACCCCGCCCCCACCTCGGGTACTCAGACCACATCTCTGTTATGCTAATCCCAGCATATAGACCACTTCTGAAACGCACCAAACCGGTT
>JAFVLL020030722.1:0-42660 GCA_021397915.2 Tor tambroides | reverse complement strand
CATACCTGTTTGCTGTTTACTGACCCTGCCTGTACGACCATGTCTGATAATAAAGCTTTGCATATGGATCCACACGTCTCACGTCTCGTTCCCCCGGTAACAATAAATAAGTGTGCACTGTCTATCAAAGAGGGAGTTGCAAACAATCACTTTGTACTGTTGTGTGTGATGCAGTAACTTTCCTAGATAAACCGGTTCCAGTGGTGCAAAGATGGAAAATGGTCAGCTTGACATTTAAAATCTTTTATCTGGTCTGTAAAAAGTTATTTTTAAATTAACATTCAAGTACTGTTTGTATTCAGACTGCTTAGTCAGAAAATGTTTTTGGTTACCCCATGGTAATCATAGTTTCTGGCAAATTACAATTATTACTACATATATTGTTATTAGGACTCAATTAATTAGTTAATAGGATATCATCTTCAAGCTGTCTAAAAAGCTTTCAGAGTCTTTTAAAGGGGATCTATTATGCAAAAATCACTTTTATATGGTGTTTGAACACAGTTGTGTGGCTGCAGTGTGTGAAAACACCCAGCCTATAATTGTATAAATCCACCCACTTATTTTTTAATAATCCCAAAAAATCATAAACAGTCTCAGAACGAGCGGTTTCAGATTCTCCCTAGGTACATGTCACCATAGGGAAAAAGTTCCGCCCCAGCCCTGAGTGAAAAGCAGCAGTCCGGCTCTGCCATTACTGTTTTCTTACTGTAGCTGCTGGAGATATACAACGTCAGCGCCAAAGAGGCATTTCAAGTGTTGTGTTTTGGGATGCACTAACTAACATAGCAGTCTCCATAGACTCCCTCCATCTGAGCCGCTGAGGACATTGTGGTTAAGTTTCACCAAGGAAATATCACCGAAAAAAATAAGTAAAGTCCTCAATACATGAGGGTTCAATACCAATGCTTCGTGCGCGAACGTCAGCTCCAGACAAAGTAAGTATCATGTGTTTGTTTTCCAAACTGCCCTTCTTGGCACTCTGTAAGGCTAATGATGCTACAGCTACCATTTTCTCTGTCTGTTTTCATTGGTGCTGCCTTCATGAATAATCGTGAATGTGGTAGTTAAAAGTTGTATATGAAAGCAATGTGAGTCGATAGCTTGAGTTTGTTGAGCTCATAATCACAAGTGGGACTTATAAAGTTTGTGATAGCATGCAATGACACCATGAGACCAGCTATGTCGTTATTTTTAATCGCGCTGTGCTCCCCGTCTGTGTAATTCTTAAATGAGAATTTATTATGCACAGTACAATCAGATGACTGACTTTTAAACCGAGTACGTTTTCTGTAAAATAACAAGCTTGTACTAATAGTGGAATGTTTATTTGCAAAGGCTAACACATCTATTGCCGGAGCTTGAGCTCTTGAAGCTCTGCCCTCTTCTCTGCGAGCACCAGCTCATTTGCATTTAAAGCGGCATACTCAAAAATGGCGCGTTTTGGCTCATACCCTAAAGGTGGCAATTTTAACAAGCTATAAAAAATTATCTGTTGGGTATTTTGAGCTAAAACTTCACATACACACTCTGGGGACTTATTTTACATCTTGTAAAAATGAGCATAATAGGTCCCCTTTAACAGTTATGGATAATACCAAGTTACCATAGTTTTGTTATAGTAACAATAACTGTAGTAACTAATGGTTAGTAAATAATGGTACATGGTACATGGTACATGGCACATGTACTATGGTACAATTTTGCAATGGTTACAAGAAACAGAGTTCAAAGCATAAATTATATTTTACTCTAGTTCACTCTCAGTTTTATTTGTATCAGTTTATTTCAAATCAGTTAATGATTTAAATTTAGTTTAAAAGCCCATAACAGAGTGTTTAATGGCTGGTATACTATGATAACTTGTGTTGTGAATGAAAAAGTAGTTTCATTCATTGAACTAATTGAACTCAAATAAAAGTAAATATAAATTAGAGATAAATGAAAAAAATAGAGAGAAATGTTGCCTTGGAATCTAACTGAAATAGAATTTAGTATTTTAATTTGAATTACTAAAACTAAAAATAAAATACAAATAAAAAATAAATATAAATACTTAAAAAAACTAATAGAATGGCTTATAGGCATAACAAAAATGTATAAAAAGCCCCAGTTTCTCCTTTTGCTGTCAATTATTAAACTGTAAGAATTGTGTAGTAATGCCATATACTTTATACTACATATGCTGAATACTTTCTTCAGATGAGGGTTATCTACAGTATGTAATTTGACCACCTTTGTCACAATAAGGCGTCTGTTTATATATTGTAGGGTCATCAATTGATGGTCCAAATTCATTGGACACGACAGTTACCTGCCCTCTTCCTCCCTCCTCTTTGACCTCTCTGATGGGCCTCTTTTCCACAAGTCATTGATTGTTCCACTGTCTTGCAGTCAGTCTTGCTCTATGCTGACAAACTCCAAATGGTCAAACAAACACACCTTTTTACACAGCCAACAGTAGTTACTCGGGCTGTGTTCAGTATATAGCATTACAACTATGTTTGGCATTTAATTTTAGATTTGTTTTCTTGTTTGTCGACTATGGCGAGGGGAAATTTCTGAAAATCTACAATACAGAGCAGCACTCATGAGATGATTTGATCCCCCGGTATGACGCCACACCTCAGCGTCTACCACATAACAAACCGATGACAGAGGCTCACAGGCATACACCACCACATCAGCGCTGTGACCTGACAAGGGAAGAGCAGGTGTTATTCAGCAGAGACTACAGGCCTCTTTGTGTCTTTAAGGGTCATGGTTCAGGTGCGCTGACACAGGTCACGTGCATGCCCAAGCTGTTGCTCTGGGGATAACAACTCAAGCATGAAGCCCAATGTGGCAGCCACCCTCAGCAAAGCTGATCTCTGAGCCGCACAACCCCAAATACTCCGTACTACACCCACAGACTCATCTCAAACATGCATAATACATAAAAGACAACAGCCCTCTCAGAATTACAAGCTGCAATCTGATTGGCTGCCTTTAGCCATTTATGGGAGTCAAAGTTCAGAGCGTTTTTCTGTCAAAGTTGTGTTTACATGCTACTAAATGATGAGATCAGAGTTGGTATTGAAGGTTGACTAAAACCATACAGTACCTATGGTGGCCCAGTAATGCACAACATAAATCACCACAACACAACGCATAGGACTAATTTTGTTGTGTTGTGGCTTGTTTCCGTTGTGTTGCAATTTGTTTCCATTGTGTTGTGACTTGTTTCCTTTCTGTTGTGGCTGGTTTCTGTTGTGTTGTGCTAATTTTGTTGTGTTGCAGCTTGTTTCTGTTATGTTGTGCTAATTTTTGTTGTGATGTGCTAATTTTGTTGTGTTGCAGCTTGTTTCCGTTGTGTTGTGCTAATTCCGTTGTGTTGCGGCTTGTTTCCGTTGTATTCTGCTAACAGGGATATCCTCCTATCCCACTACCATTTCGTTGTTTTGCGGCTTGTTTCCATTGTGTTGTACTAATTTCATTGTGTTGTGGCTTGTTTGTGTTATGTTGCGGATTGTTTCCATTTTATTGCGGTTTGTTTCCGTTGTGTTCTGCTAATTTCATTGTGTTGCAGCTTGTTTCTGTTGTGTTCTGCTAATTTCGTTGTGTTGTAGCTTGAATCCTTTGTGTTGAGAATTGTTTCCGTTGTGTTGTGCACTACTGGGCCACCGTACATGCCCGTTTTATACCCACAATTTTGTCAATTATTGAGGAATATGACTTAAAATAAGAATCAATTAACTACCAACAAATAAATGGACATATTTAAATCTATTATTATTAAATTAATGTTGAAAAATGTAGCTACACAATGAATAGAATAAATTACTTAAATTATAAAATATATAATTTCAATTTTATATCAGATTGTTTTACATGAATATATTTAATATATTTTTTTATTTTACTTTACATATTTTATCTTACCTATTTTTTAATTTACATATTAAAAACTATTTATATAATACTATATTTTGTATAAGAATTATTTAAAAAAAAACTATTGTTATAAATTATATAATAATCAAAAATCCAGTATCTCAAAATATTAGAATATTTACATTTAAGTTTCATTAAATGACCATCCCTACAATATAAATTCCGGGTATCTCTTGTTCTTTGAAACCACAATAATGGGGAAGACTGCTGACTTGGCAATAGTCCAGAAGACAATCACTGACACCATCCACAAAGAGGGTAAGTCACAGAGGGTCATTACTGAAAGGTGTGGCTGTTCACAGAGTGCTGTATCAAAGCATATTAAATGCAAAGTTGACTGGGAGTAAGAAATTGGGTAGGAAAAGGTACACAAGCAACAGGGATGACCGCAAGCTTGAGAATACTGTCAAGCAAAGCCAATACAAACACTTGAAAGAGCTTCACAAGGAGTGGACTGAAGCTGGAGTCAGTGCATCAAGAGTCACCACGCTCAGACGTCTTCAGGAAAAGGGCTACCAAGCCACTTCTGAACCAGAGACAACGTCAGAAGCATCTTACCTGGGCTAAGGAGAAAAAGAACTGGACTGTTGCTCAGTGGTCCAAAGTCTTCTTTTCAGATAAAAGTCAATTTTGCATTTCATTTTGAAATCAAGGTCTGGAGTCTGGAGAAAGACTGGAGAGGCACAGAATCCAAGCTGCTTGAAGTCCAGTGTGAAGTTTCCACAGTCAGCGATGACTTGGGGTGCCATGTCATCTGCTGCATCGGCACCCAAGTATCGTGATACTATTGAATCGGGAGGTAGGTATATCGTCCCATCCCTAATATATATATATATATATATATATATATATATATATATATATATATAAATTATTATAAATAGTTTATATGTTTTTGAACATGAATTAAAGGGATAGGTCACCCACAAATGCTTTTACTTTACTAACCCTCAGGCCATTCAAGTTGTAGGTGAACTTTCCCCTTGGGATTATGTCCAAATACAGATTTACTTGCCACTAAACATCACCTAATAATCAAATGTGATTGGTCACTTTACATGACGGACAGGCCCTTCCTGATTAAATGACTGACATTTGGCAAAACAGACCATACTTTATGCCGAATGTCAAACGTCTGGCTATGCAAGACTAAGCTGTACCAAATGAACTACTGCTTATCCATAAACATAAGCCCTCTATTCTCTCCAATTGACTGACAAAAAAAAAAACCCTCCCCATGTCCTCATTTCCTCTCTCACCCTGACCCTTTCACCCTCTCTCCCCACGGTGCTACTCTGAAGGCACTGATTTTTTGCTTGCATGCAGAGAAGGCAGAATCCCCCGCACCCTGTTTGCATGTTATGAGCTCAGCGATGGGAGTGTTGCAGGTTGTAGTGTAGCCAGCATGGGCTGCATAATTCAGTCTAGCTGTTGCATCTGGGTGGGAGCTGGGCCGCAGTGCATCTCCGTAGCGGTGTTAATGATGACAGCCAGGCCGATAATGGTGCGGGCTGCCAGACAGGATCCATACAGATAACCCAGGCACGACACTGATGGAGTCTCTCAGCGTCATTACCGTCCATCAGGTGGAATTACAGGGCAAAAACCAGCAGCAATATATGTCATTAGCAGAGTCACGGTTCAACACACAGCCCTGCTAAAACAAGGGTTGAGACTAGAGCCATCAAACACAGCCTCAGCATCCCGCCCCGCGCACACACATAAGCCGCTTTTATGATATGTTTGATTCATCTACAGAATATGGCTACACTCTCTTAATGTTGATACCAGCCTATCATCTTACCTAAGACTTTGTACATCTCATGCACTTGGTTTTAATGTTCAGACAATTCATTAATATGCAAGCGTCTGAATTTTTCATGACTTTAAATTCTTTTAAAGGAAAGAAAGAACCATTCGCAAGCAGATTGTCGACAATTAAGATAATTGCGAAAGCATGAAATATTAATTCCTTAAGTGGACCAGGAAGAAAAGCACACACACTCGCCCACACACACTTTAGAAGGTATATTAGTCAGGACTTCTTATACACACATTAGTTTTCATACAAAAAAAATATATATATATATATATATATTTCACTACACCCTAACCCTAAACCGTATCCTAATTTTTCTGATTTATAAGCATTGTGGACCACTTCAATAGGCAGATTATAACAAGCTGGTTTGATACAGCTTCCCTCATGACAAATTCATATAATCTTACAATCACAACCACATATATAAATATGAACTCTTCTGCTTCAGTACTTGAATTTACTCTTGGAATTCTGCATTGCAGTACTGTGACTATACTATTGGCTGTTATTTGATAAATTGCTTGAGCAACATCATAAGTTGCTGTGGATAAAAGCACCTGCTAAATGACTAAATGTAAATGTCATCAAATAACTTAAGAAAAATGGCTTGGGTTTAAAACTCTTACAGTGTTTACACAGCACTTTTCCCTCTATGTAAATACCAAACAAATGTGTCTACAACTGATCAGTAGTTCTTGTTTGGAAAGAGCATTTATATGCAAGTAGATAGGTATTTGTACAATTTATTAATTTGATTATTTTTGTACTTTATACAATTATATTCCAATTGAATGCAATTATATTGTCTTCCTTCAAATGACTGACTACCAGTGAATGATAAATAGTGATAACCTAAGGTAAATAAACTAATACTGCTCACTGCTGCTTCTTGCTGTCGTTTTGGATTCAACGGAAAACACATAGTACAGTTTAAGCACCTCTGAGGGACACGTTTCATCTATACACTTAAAAATAAAGGTTCTTTATTTGGCATCTAATGGTTCCATGAAGAACCTTTACCATCCAAGGAATTTCTTTGTGGAGAACTTTCTTCTTTACACAAGTTCTTTTAAGAACCGTTCACTAAAAGGTTCCTTGGAGAACCAAAAAATAGTGCCATTGCAGTGAAAACCCCCTTTTGGAACATTTATTTGTAAGAGTGTGTGATGGTCCCCTTGTGTAATTTAATTTATAAAGTGAAATTAAATACTTTGTTTTTTTACAAATGAAAACCTGATACACTAAATACAGTCATATCTAGAAATATTCAGTAGTACCACCCTTAACAAAATCCATTCAGTAATATTGAAGCATTTGAATTTTTCATGCCATTAAATTTCTTTAAAAGCAAGACAGAATGATTTGCAAGCAGGGTCTAGACAATTATTTAGGATAATTGTTAAAACACATAAAATATTCACTTCTTAAGTGGTTCTGGTGCAAAACAATTGCTATAATTTTCCTTTTTGCTGAAATATGTATCACAGAAATTAATACTACATTACTTGCATTATTTATGTCTATAAGACATTTTCAACTTGCCACTCATAAGGTGCAGGGAGAGGTCAGGGAAATAAAAACGATGCTTTGGGAGATCACACAGGCCTTACAGAGATCATTCCTCAAATTTACACTACAGTACTGAAGCAGCCTATATGTACATTATCTGCTTCACAACAGAGTCATAAATCCAGGGAGAAAGAGCTAGCAAGAGAAAGAGAGAGCAAGAGAAACAGCCCCACTTCCTCAGGGTTTATCATTATGAGCATAACGGCAGGATGAAAAGGTTTTCAAAGGTTTGTTTAAGGTCCTGTGGTGGACAGGTGATGACAGGCTTTGAGGCAAAAAGACCAAGTACCTATTAATAGAAGCATGTGCGCGTTATCTTCAGGAGCGAAAAGATGCTTCAGCAAACTTAATAAATGTCTTCCAAATCAATTTTGTTCAGATGTAAATGAAACAGACTGCGAGACAGATGATAAGTCTGCCATTACGGAGGCGCCTTTCTAGTGTGTTTACTCTTGTGTGCTAGAGTCAGTGTATTTAAACCACACTGATGATAACATGATATTAATTTATTAAATGTACGGCGCATCACGGTCCAGCTAATTAATTTCTATGCATACTGTGCTGATAATTTTTATCCATTTTTATTAAATATGCTATGAAGGCTAGTTGGCACACAAGGCAGTATCTCAGTAACCATAAGGCCAGATGTGTTTTTTTTTTTCTACCATGGTTTCGGAACCTGGTTTTAAACAACTCCTGGTTTAGAACAGTCTTAAATTATTATTTAAATTTAAATTATAATACTTTATGTTCATTCAGTCCACCAAACTAAAATTCTCAGTCATATATTTGTAATAGCTTTTGGGTAAACACAATAAAACCACACTGTCATCCATAATGGTAAAGGTCAGCTATATAATGAAGGCAGATTTCAACTGAAAGTTTGAACTTTAATCTAAGGACAAGTTGTTGTTGTTCCCAACACACACACACACACACACACACACACACATACATATACACAACATCCACTGATATTTATTTTTTAAAAAAAACAAGTCAGTTTTGATTTTTGAATTATTTATATAATAAATATTTATTACTATTTTGAATAAAAAAAAATATATTTTCATTTTATATTTTAATTTTAGTTTAAGTTTTAGTCATTTTGTACATTTTTATTTACATTTATTTTTATTTATTTCTTTTTTTAACTAATTTAGTACTTATTTTTAGTTAGTTGCCAAGACAACATTTCTCAGTAGTTCAAGAATTATAGTTTTTCATTAAATATTTATATTTTATTTCAACTTTATTTCATTTAACAAAAATGTTTTTAATAGTTCTAGTTTTAACAATAACAGCAGTGCTAAGGACAATAAGTGGGATCACACACAAATCATATCACTCAGAAATGATGAGCTAAACTCATAAACCTGAAGTTCATAAACCTGTCCATACCAGCACCGCTTGTTTTATGACTAATCCAGAAAAATGAGAAAATGTAATCTATAACGCCATCCATCTAGCCTATTAATCAAATGACAAAAATCTAAAACTCAAATTTCCAAACTAAAATCATAACCACTCCAAAAAAAGCAAAAACAATGAAAGTCTCTGTGTCATATTTCAGGTTCATATGAAAATCCTTAGGATTAATGCGACCCAACCTCTGTAAGCCCTTCAGAAGCTTGCCGAGCTCATTGTGCAGTGCTGAGATGCCATTTTCTGGTCCAGTGACACAACAGTGACTCTCATATTGAACATAGCCAGTGGCTCGGGTTCATGACTGGCATCTCAGACACGCATTAAAAGCTTTCCCTTTAGTACTGAGATGTTAAGTTTGTGATGTGAGGCAAGTCCCACTTCTCCAGCAGCTACTGAGAAGAGCTCCAAGAGCATTCTGGGAGCTCTGCAAGTCAGCCTCTATTAAAAATGACAAGATCAGACGCACGCACACACATACATACACACACGCACTCTCCGATTGTGGATGGGTGGTGTCACGTCACCTCTCTCCTCAGACAAGTTCCGGAATACATCATCATGCCAAAACACAGCTCATTAAACACTATTAGCCAGTCATTTCAGCAAATTAAATCCCCTCTCGACTCCTCTTGCTTAACAAACAGCTCTGGGGTCAAAACCAAAGAGGGGGAGACTCAGGCAAATGAAAGCAGGCCTCTCATAATAATAGCACATCTGGGACAAACAGACATAATGTGATGTTGTTGTTAATGATCAGAGGTTGAGATTTGATTGTAATTACTTAAAGAGGCTCCTAATAGTGATAAAGTGCCTGTAATCGGCTCAAGGTGCTTGTGAAAATATGTCCTAAACAATGATCATCCCAGAGACATTACTGATGAAGAAAATCAGATCAACACATTAATTGAGATCAAGCTGTAGACATTTCACACAGGGGACAGAGAGGTGGGCATGAGGTAGGATGCCTGGTACGATTCTGATTGGTTAATCACGCAAGTGAGCAGTAATATTTCCTATCAGCCCCTTTCCAGGGCAATGCTATATACTGTATATGAGATCACTCATCCAGGTAACTGAAACTGACGCTACTTTCATGTCTCACATATGCTCTTGTTTCAAATAAACACAGCTGCATTTATCTTGCATATCAGTTATAGATCTTGAGGAAATAAACTCTGTATTAATATTACTGTAATATTGCTGCAGTTTTTGTCCAATAATGCAGCTAGGCCAACTGTTTTGTACACTGTAACAAACTATTTTTCTTCTTATTGGAAGCTTTAAGACAAAAAAAGCAAAAAACAAAAAAACAAAATACAGTACCATCAAAAGGTTGGAGCTGCATTTAATTGATCAAAAATACAGTAAAAACAGCAATACTGTGAAACAGTATTACAACACACAATTTATGCAGTGCGTTGAGGTTCAGTAAAAATCACCACAATTCTTAGCAAATAATCAGAATAATGAAAATCGCATGTAAACAGGATTGAAAGGTTTGCCTATACTCTGATATAGTCGCATTGTTTGTGCACATGTAAACAGTCATCGTTGAAAAATAGCATTAATATCATTATAAAAACACTTCTACTGACCTAAAACTTTGTAACAGTAGTGTAATTTCAACTTGGATCACTATTTCATGTTCCTGTATTTATTTATTTATTCATTTATTCAGTGAGTGGTCATGTAATAAAAGCAAGATAAATGTATAGTCAGACTGACATTATTGCAAAATAAACCCCTTCAGAGCGAGACATGTCCAGATCACTCAGTCAGGGGTTTATTTTGCGATAATGTCCGACTGATGGTACGTTATTTCTTCACATATCAAACACCTTAATGGCTTTTACATTAACGAAGGTCTTGGGAATTAAGATCAATGTACAATTGTTCCTTTTCAATTGTCTAATCAACCATAGAATATTGCAATTTACATAAAACAGCAGCTGCAGAGGGGATTTTTTTTTTGAGTGGCGTAAAGGCCAGCGCATATCTGAGAGTATTAGGGAGAAAATGAAAAGAGAGACAGAGAGGGGGAGAGAAGGAGAGGACGTTATGTGCCCAGAAAGAAGTAATTGCACATCAGAAGCTGACAAAATGGTGTTTTGATACAGCAAAATTGGCAGCTGAAACTTTCTCTGCATACGGCTTGTACATACAGATAATCTGAGGATTCAGAGCCTCAGTGCTGCACACACTTCCAGCACTGGTGGTTAGAGGAAATGCTTTCTGAAGTGATTACCAATGTCATTGACATTTAATGTCAGGAAGGAGCACAGAAGGCTGACCCAGCTGTTTCACCAGTCAGGGAACAGACACTTTCCACAATTAATCCTCAGCACAAAAACAATCTCATATGCATTTGCAAAAGCTTTCAAAATTAGTCTGCAAAACAAAATGTGTATTTACATAAATGTATTACTAAATGATGTGTTCAAATGCTACTGTTAGCTGGGAAAACACATGGGAAAATACATCTACCATGTGGTCCAAATGAGTCCACATTGAAAAACATAAAAATAAGTAAAACTAAGAAATTATGACGTTAAATGAGTAATTTTGAAGAATAAGAAAGGTTTTGCATTATTATTACGACTAATCACACGTGACATTAAGCATGTGAACTCTGCATAAAACGTCAGATTTTCTTGCTTTCATTCAAGCACAAGATGCTCTATGGAGATGTCAGGACAAAAATGGAAATGTATTCATGCATGATTCATATTCAGACTACTATAAAAAAATGTCAATATATTCTAAGTGAATACTTGTAACTGTATAGGGCAAGGCTCTTGCTTATCCGGCTGAGTTTAGCTTGAAATCTAACTAAAAACACCTGAACAAGCTCATTTTCGGGAATTACTTGGAAATTACAGAAGGGTGGGTAAAATTGGGATTGATACTGAAGTCTGCTGGTCTGGCCTTGACAGTGAATAGGAACATGACAAGATATAAGGATAAGAACAACGGAGAGAATAGGAACAGGAGATCGGAAGTGTGTTTTGGAAATTGGTAATAAAAAAATCGAATGACCAGGTTTTTGATTTATGTTAATTGTTATGCTAATAATGTCATTTTGAAGGGGAAAAAAATTATAGAGTATTTTAACTAGTGATCTCAGGCTTTTGAACCCCATCTATATTACAGGACTATTCACCATTTCTAATTCGACCTCAGTTATGAAGAACTAATTATTGATGAACATTTTAACATTCATATACTGAAACGTGTTCATTTCTTTTTCTGTTTGTTAAAAATGATTGTCAAACCTCAGTGACAATTTAATAGCCTGCCATCAGCAGAGACGCTCAGAAGGAAAATATAAATGACATAAGAAAAAAAAATGAAATTGAAGAAAAAGACAGTTATGTCTTGTGCGGACTGTGTGGGAAAACCCACACTGAAGAAAGGATCCTTGTATGAAAGCATTTGGAAAACATGTCTCTAATTTTTTACAAAGCTTAAAGGAATTGTACACCCAAAATGAATATCACTTACCCAAATGTCCTTCCAAACCTGTATGACCTTCTCCATGAACCACAAGCAGTACATTTTTGAATATTATCCAAGCCACTCTTATCAATATAATAAAAGTGAATGAGAACTGGGGCTGTCAAGCAACAAGATGTCAGGAAGTACCATAAAAAAGTAGTCATATAATAGCTTTGTGTAACAAACAGACCAAAATTTAAGTCATTATTCACTGAAAAAAATTATGATTGTTCTTTTGATTTGTGTCTTTTCAATAAATTGATCTTTTTGAAGCTTGAGGGCACCAATTCCCATGTATTGCAACTGCATGGGGGGGGGGGGGGGGGAATCACATTATCAAAATATCTTTTGTGTTTTAGCCTACAGAAGAATCAAAATGGATTTGCCAGAATCGTCAATTTTGGGTGAACTACAATATCCCTTTAAGAAAAGAGTTCACCCAAAAATAAAAAATAGACATTTTTAACTTCAAATCAATGCTTCTGGCTAAAATACAAGTTGTCTATCCAAGGAAGAAGTCATCTTGTGTCAATCTTTTTCAGACTTTTTCACTGGAGGACAGTTTAAAGTTAAAATGCTTCAATGATGGATTTGTTTCTTACAAACACAGCTTTTCACTTCACAAGATGTTAATTAATGGATTGGATTCCTTGCTGATTATTATGATGTCAGCTATTTGGACTCTTATTCTGACGGCACCCATTCACTGCAGTGGATCCTATGGTGAAGAAACACACTTATCTACATCCTTGATGGCCTGAGGCGGAGCAAATTTTCAGCCAATTGTAATTTTTGGGGGAACTATGGCTTTAAATCCTGAACTGTGAGGGGGAAAGAAAAGCACAAAACAACAGAACACGAGTAACACAAACAAAACAAGGGTTACGGTAAGACAGATCACTTTAGCCCAGCTCAATCTCTTTGATAAAGTGCATCTCAGTGGTTTAATTTCCAATGACGGAGAAATATTTTTAGCTTGACACAAAGAGGTACAAACGTCCTGCAAATAAAACAAAACGGGCGCCACGTCAAGGGATTCTCACATCAATAGCTCAGGAGCTGTCACAGAGGGGCATTTGTTCTGGAACTGGGAGGATGAAATGATGACATTCAGGGGCCCGTTTCGTGAGATGATGTCTGGAGCCACCCGCCTGACACCTCCATAAATCAGAATGACTTTGCAGAGTCACACTAATGGAGACAAAACAGAAGATTAATACGTCTCAAGGTTTTGATAAAGGTTAATTTGGTAAAAGTATGCATCCGTTTGAAGCAATTACCAGCCACGAATGGTCGGTACCTGCAGAATTAGGGTTGCCATGGATACCTGCGGAGCAAGTAATAGGAATGTTTCCCTGCATGACAACATCTCGAATTTATTCATCTTTCTTTTATTTACCAGTTCGAAATACACAAAAAATAGAGGCTTTTAAAGCGAGACAGCAGACCTGGCCTGTGTGTTACGCTCATGAATGCAGTATCAGTTATCTCTTCAACAATCTGAATAGCTGTGATCACGTAACCTCTATATCTATATATCCGCTACATCTAGGAGACACAAAGGCATAATGACAGGATGTTGCACTGGAATTGATATTGCAACAGAGCTGCATGCTGATGCGGGATCCACTTCTGATTACTGCATGGATATGTTTGCAAACACAACAGGTTAGGTCACTGCAATTAACCGCAATCTTAAATCATTTTGAAAAATGTTTGCTCAAGGAAAATTAAATTTACTCTGCTGAAAAAAATAGGCTACTTTAAACCATCTTAATTCGACTCATTTTAGATGAGTAATGGTGGTCTGTTACTGGTTTGGTTATTGTTACAGATAGACCAGCTTGATGAGTGTAGCTGAATGGGTGAATGAATAATGAAACAATTTACTCTAAATGTATCATTTTTCTGGTTCTGGTTCTTACTAACTAGATTCAGTCACAGCAATTAAAGGTGAGGTCACATTTACCATTTTACTGCAGAACTTTGAGAGCAAAATCCAGTCGTTTCAGTAGGAATCTGTTTGATCATGAGTTTCACATAAAGGTGAAAAAGCTCCCCATGCAGATTTTGCTTGTGTTCAAACAAGGTCTCACAAATTTGCTGCAGTGGACCTTTTTTTGCCCACAAATGTTGGTAATGTGACCACGCTTTAACAACACATTAGTGGTAAAGATTCTGTGTAAATAATGAATTCAATTTAATTTCATTTGTCAAACAAATCTATTGTGCAGTTTCAGAGGACTTGAAATATAATAACATATATAACAAGTCATATGGGCCATTTTAGGATACATTATGATGTGGTCACTTTAGCGAAATTTCACAGGAAAAAGATCCATTGTCAATAGTGTAGCGATGCATTAAGCACCACTCACACGAAAACCACTTTCAAACCAAGCAGCCAAGCAATTAACACAGCAAATTTGTGTGACTGACTTAGACATGAGCAAAATCTGCATGGGACCTTTTTCGTCTTCACACGAAACTCCTGAGCTTGCAGATTCCTATTGAAATTACTGGATTTCACCAAGCAACAGTATATGTGACTGCACCTTTATAGTGCTATTGTGTCTTATTCTAGCAAAAAGTTTCAAAAATACATAACCATACAGATGCAAGAAATATAAACAAAGAAAAAGAGAAACAGAGACAACTGAAGTTCAGCTGATCATTTGAGGAGATATCACTCTAGCTAAAATCACTCTACATACTTTTTTTTTGGTACAGATAAATTAGTTACATAGACCGAGAGATGACCTTTGCCTCTGCAGAGATCTTGAGTTTACAACTGTGTAAACTCAAAGTATAAATTAAAGTTGTTTGAATATTGTTTAATATGCTACTTGAACATCTCTGCACACACAAAAAAAGCATCATGTGCCAGACAGACTTGCCAGATGTACTGCAGCATGACAATAAATAATCTAGAGACCAATTACTTGTGTATGAGGCCATGGGTCAGACAAAACAAATGTATCCCCACAGGACAAAGAACATGAGACGTGTCCACATCAACACGTTTCGCCTCATCTGTTCCTCCAGGGCAAAACACAGAAACTCCAAGAGGATGCAAAATAAGCTGTTTGTTCACTAATATAGGAATACAGGTGCTGTATTAGTCTTTGGGAAGTTGTTATCAAATGCTAAATGATTTTCTGTGAGACGTCTGGACAGTTGATGTTCATTGAGTGGGAGTTCTTGAAACTAAGCAACAGAGAGATGACAAATTTACACACAAACATTTACTACTATGTTATCCAAACTTTCACACTTTTGAGATGTGTAGACTACGATTCTTTTTTTCAGCAGGAACAGAAATTCGAACCTGAGAAATTGTTTTTAAAGGCTGATTTCATTTATTGCTCACTACCAGATTGCTATGACGTGAACTGTAAGTGAACTGTGTGACAAACTGGTTATTCAAACTTGAAACCGTTTCATCTCTTAAATTCATCTAAAGTATAAAAAGAGCTTAATTAGTATATTAAGATAAATACCATTGCTGATGTATTGAGAAAGCATTGTCTGTTAAGCTTTTCAGTTCTAGGAAATGGCTTACTCTGATTTCACCCCAATAAAATGCAGTTCAACAAACACTTCAACAGTGACTAGCCTGTGATCTTAAAGCTAGAAGAATTTAATGAATAAATAAATAAAATCTTTAAACCAAGTAGGTAAAGTTTCTAAATATTTTTGGCATCATTGTATCATCAAGAAAATAGAGCAATAACTTATATATGGCAGCTATGAAGGATGTCAACATGTGAATTAAAGCGATTACTATTCAGCACCAAGGATTCCTGGAACGTCACATAAGGTTTGCACACAAGATTATACAAGAGACCGAGTTCTGAACCCCTTCCTTCAACTCTCTGGAAGTGCAGTACATTATATGTTACTTTACTTTATTTAACTGACACTTCAAAGCCACTTGAAGTACACACACTGTGTGAAGACCCCAACAGCAGTCTGAGGTTAAGTGCCTTGTTCAAAAAATAAAGTCATCATAGAAGATCTTGTAAACTTTCTGCTGACAGGTCACCACTAGCCAGGTTTGAAATGATGGGCTTTGACTCGCTAGCGCAGATCTTGAACCACTGCATCAACACCATGACAGATTTGATTTTAACCATGCAATTCAATTCAGTGTTTTTAAACATATGCTCTATTCACCGACTTGCATTTCATCAGACTACTCTCGAAGCTGCTTGTTTATTTCAAATTTTATCCGTAAATGGATAAAAATAAATAAATCTCATGCAACACTTACACAGTTCTGAGAAACTTGTCAAGGTGATTTTTAATTTTCTTCACAGACTTCACAAGTCTGTCCTCTAAAATGGAATGGAATGTTCCTGTATAATACTATAAGTTTATGAGAGATTGTTACAGGTCCTGACAAATGCTCATGTCACTTTAACTGATTTCCTTTTTATGCACTATAAAGGGAGAGGCCAATTCACTAAACTTTCACAACATTTTCTATTATTTCAGCATTTTTTTTTTGTTTAATTACATTTCAGATTAGCATCTGCAGCCGCTCTAGACATGTGACCCAGAGCTCAAATCCTATTGGCCTGTTTTCATCTCTGAAAAAAATAAATAAATAAAAACTGCAAAAGATGTTTGTGTACATTTTACTTTGATCAATGGCAGCAATTACTCTTCAAAGGATAATGAAATAATCAAACCAAATCATCCATACATCCAGACACACATAATTTCTTTAGCAAATCAGGCACTAAAACAACCCAGACAGCATTTGAAAATAAATGGCACTATTATTCTTAGCGAGTTCCCCTAGTGTGTTTAATGTCTTCTTTGTATCATGTATCCCAGTGATTGAGAAGTTAGCATATTATATATTTATTTAGTCTGTGCAGCTGTCCTTGTCCTAACCTCCCTCATGGGAATGTCCTGATGTGTGTGACATTTTAATAACAAGGCTATTTTAAGACGTGTTTACATGGATTGCTCCCAATCTGTTTCACTTTGTTCTTCTGTTGGGTTTGATCCATTTTTTTAACATCTGTATTTGCACAGCAGTACAACGCTCTTCATGTAACGTCTGTCTATAATTACACACTGCCATACATTTTCTCCAGATCATAGTACACTGCCAATTAGATATCAGAGATCTCATTTTGATAAACTCATCACTCCCAGAAATACATTGCAGGTGCAGAATTGATCTTCTTTCAGCTTAAATATTAATCACTGTACTTTGTAAAATGCACTGACCTTTACAGAAAACAACAGAGCTTAATTAAGTTCATGACACAGACCCCCAGATCTCAAATACAGTCTTTCCACTTTATGAAGTGGTTGCGTCTCTATGTATAGGTCACCAATTAATAAGTATTAGCACTTCTGAATGGCATATACTACACTTTCTAGTGATTATGCATTTTAAAAAAAAATCACTCAAAAAAGTAATCGAGGTCTATGAACAATAACTAGTTTGCAGAGTGATGCATGCACATTTCTAACTGAAAAAATTGTGATTAATATTGTTTTATTGTATTGTTATAGGTATAAGTTTACTACACATTCACTTAAAGAAATTATTCACAATCTACTTTTAAAGCAAAACTAAATAATGCAGACCACTACTCTTGGCAGACTACTAAAAATACACTACCATTACAACTTTTTTAAAGAAATGTTAGCAAGACTGCAAATAAATAGTATATAAAACTGTATACTGATAAATAGTATCAGTAAATACATTTATAATGTTATACAAGATTTAATTATTCAATATTCATTATTACTATTCATTAAAAAATATTGAAAAAAAAGGTATCATGGTTTCCACAAAAGTATTAAACAGCACAATTGTTTTCAACATTGGTAAAAATAAGAAATGTTTCTTAAGCACCAAATTAGCTTATTAGAATGATTTCTGAAGGATCATGTGACACTGAAGACTGGAATAATGGTCGCTGAAAATTGAGCTTTGTGAATTTTATTTTAAAATATATTAAATTAATTCTAAATTGTAATAACCTTTCACAACATTACGTTGTTTTACTGTATTTAGACATGGAGCCTCGTGAGAGCATACAAGACATTCAAAAAACTCTAATTAAAAAAATAAATAAAAACTACCAACCCAAACTTTTGAATGGCAGTCCATCATTTTGCCAGGCTGTTATAGATAATTGAAATGAACTAGACTGCTACTTTTGGTTAATGAATGGAAATGACCCAATTGAGTTTGGACCCAACATTTATATACACAGACACACAACTATAAGACATGTGTTAACACAATCAGTTAATTCATTGTGATGATGTTAATAATTCCCTTAATCATGTGACTGGAATTGCTCAATTCTACAATTAAATAAAAACAATTTAAAAAATTAACTAAAAACACTGACAGACGCTTTACTCATCTCAAATTTCAGCCCTTGTTCTCTGGTTTTTCAACTCCCCCCTTTACTAGCCTACAAGACAGGTGGTCCAAAACCATTAGTGCACCTGAAAAAGAAAGCAACTTCAAACAGAATCTGTTTCAAGCTTTGAAGTCTAGTTATGGTTAAAAGAGAGACCAAAAAAAGACAAGACGTTCTCGTAGTGGTTATATTCTAATTTCACAGTACTTGTGCAGAGGCCTTAGAAGATGTCAGATGAACTACCTACAAAAAAAAAAAAAAAAAAAAAAACATCTTAATCTATTCTTGTCATAACCTATTTTACTAAGTTTGATTCTTCAGTAGAGGGAAGTTTATATGCATATAAGGAGGTTCCTAGACACCTCTCGCAGACACCGGCCCGCGGCTACAGGGAGCTGAATGGATTAAAGTTCAAAGGCAAGAGCCAGGGATTACTCACAGATTCAAAGTCTTCAAGGGTGCAGTGCAGCCCCTGAAAACGACAAGATTTCACCATGTCCCAGAGGCGGTGAGCGGCTCGATCATACAACTCCTGCCAGTCAAACCTGCACAGGTTGCGCTCCGGCTCTGTGATGTTGAGTCGCGGCACGTACACGTCACCTATTTGGCTGGTGCGCTTACTGAGGACAGTGTCCGCAGGAAGGACCCAAATCTCTCCAATGTGCTGCACATCACAGTCCGTGAGAACGGAGAGTCGGACCAAGTTCATGTTGCACAGTGTAACGGCGGGAAAGTGAATCTCGCTTCTCTCCTCATGTAGTTTGGTTACATGGTGGTATTGGAAATAAAAAGTAATAGAGCTGCAGAAATAGTGTAGGAGGAAGCCCAGTGATCCCAAGATGGCCAGCAGCCAGAATGAGTATCTGATGGAGCCCATGTTTGGCTGGAGGAGGTTTTGGATTCCATGAAGAGAGGTTTGTTCCGCTAATGCTCTCAGATATGAAGTGCGAGTTCTGCCAGCTTTTTTGGAGTGTGATTGCTGGAAAGCTTCATCCCATAACCTGTATGATACAGATGCCATTGTAAAAAACGTCTCTGTTGAAAGTCTTGCTAGAAACTGAAGAAGCATTGGTCACGAGCCTTTTATAGATCTCAGGGGTGGACTTCATAGACTAATCTACAAATATAATCTAGTTTGAAAACTTTTAAGTGAGGCCATCATCTACATTACATTTGTGATTTCATCTACAACTTCCTCATTAAGACTTCTCATAAGCAAGCAAACAGGAAAATGAGTCTGAACTCTTAAAAGTTCATTTTCACAGTGATTGTGATAAGACACAGTGGATGCAGTAAGATACTGAAATCCATTACCAGTCGTTAAAAATAAAATCTTGATATGCTGAGACCTCTTGGCTTTCTCTCATCCAAATGCTTTCTGTTTTAGTGAAATTATAAAATAAAGCAACAAAATTTGCCATTATTACTGTATATACGCATACAAACAGATAAAAGATGCATCTTTCTGTGCAAAATTTGAACTTGCAATTTTCAGTCTTCAAGCATTAGATTCTAAATAACTCATGATCAGGTAGGCAATGACAGTCTAGTATTTCAGTTTGTTAAACCAGTTCACGTAAAGGGACAGATTGAAAACATTTAGTGAGGCTTTTAGGTTGTATTTTTATAGCAGTGTATTTTTTTAATACTGCTTCTTATTACTCTATTTATGAAACAGTTATGCATAAATTAGTATTCTAGTTTTCAGTTGTATTATTGTATCTGAGAGGTTTCATTCACTCAAAAATCCTGTAAAAAATGTTACAGTATAAACCTGGATTAAATTGGTCACTTTACAATATGAAAACCTGCAAATGGTTTAACATTAAATTATATGTATTTTAAAAAATGTAATTTTACTTTCAAGATATTGTCAAACTATGAATTACAGTATAATTCATGGTGAAAACATCTGACATCATATCTCAGTGTGACATCACATATGATTATATTTTACTTAAATATTTTGTTTCTTGTTACTTTTGTTATCAGTAATGCAATAATGCAAAATAAAATGTGCGTTACATTTTCTGTTATTTTGTTTTAAGTATTGTTTTATGGACAGGACACTTACAATGAACTCTAATTCATCATCTGGCTTTCGATTTTACCACCTGTGTTATCAGTATAAGTTAAAAAACAGCTTCTGGTAGTTCCAGGTAAATTGGTACATTAACATTACATCACTTAATGAAATATACAGTTATAAAAGTTGTAAAATATACATGCACCAATATGCAATACCTATATATATATATATATATATACACACACACACACACACACACACATATGCTTATACATACACACACTTCAATGTAGTTAGATTCTTTCTGTTAGTAGCTTGTAGCATAGCTAACTTTTTTCAAAAGTGTAGCTTGACTGAAGCTTAAACAAATTACAACTGCTTGTAGCAAAGTAGCTTGTGTGTCTAGCCTAATGCCTCTTTGTTTGCACAGATATAGATAACTAGAACAGAGGCTTACGGATCGATAGTGTGATTGACAGGCTTCTTGGAAACATGCTGAGCTCATTTAATGAGAGAACCACATTGTTTGCATGCGGGATTTGTTGAACAGCACTGTTGCCAAGATGTAAAATGCGTAGGCAAGATGATGAGAGCGGGCATTTAAATCAGTTTAAATTCATACTTGTATACATGCACCAATATATATCTTCAGAGCTTTCACCCTGTGGCACCATCATGCTCAGATGACAATGATTCTTCTTGAAGTCTGAAACTGGGTGCCCTCTGGCCAACTCCCACACAGGAAGACAGTGAGTATGATGTCACTCCCGCTGGCACAGATTTAAGGACAGCCAGAGTACTCCAGGTCCCTTTCTACCTGACACTTCCACACACACACACACACATACAAAGGGGTCCAAAGGTCTGAGACCACTAGAAAAAAAAAAGTCTTTATTTTGCAGTCTTTTTGAATTGAACAAAAAATGAATTACAATTTTCACAACAATTTTTATATTGTTTATATAATTGTTAAAAGCTTAAAGGGATACTCCACCCCAAAATAAGGACTTTATTTTTAGCGATACTCTCCAAAATGGCGCTACGCTGCCGAATTTTTTGAATAAAGTCATTATTTTTGTTTTCTTTGCGTACAAAAAGTATTCTCGTCGCTTCATAACGTCACAGTTGAACCACTGATGGCAGATGGACTATTCTGACGATGTCTTTCATACTTTTCTTGGCCTTGACAGTGTGATTTACTTGGCAGTCAATGGGACAGTCACAAGCCTCCCGGTTTTTATCCAAAATATCTTAAATTGTGTTCCGAAGACAAACGAAGCTTTTACGGGTTTGGAACGACATGAGGGTAAGTGATTAATGACAAAATTTTCGTTTTGGGGTGGAGTAACCCTTTAATGCAACTTTCTCTTGGTTTAATTTTTCTAAATCCTATTCATTAATTTGGTTCTATTTATACTTGATTCTTAATACTGTGTTATTACCTGAATGATCCACAGCTGTGTTTTTTTTGTTTAGTGATAGTTGTTCATGAGTCCCTTGTTTGTCCTGAACAGTTAAACTGCCCACTGTTCTTCAGAAAAATCCTTCAGGTCCCACAAATTCTTTGGTTTTTCAGCATTTTTGTGTATTTGTGTATTTCCAACAATGACTGTGTGATTTTGAGATCCATCTTTTCACACTGAGGACAACTGAGGGACTCATATGCAACTATTACAGAAGGTTCAAATGCTCACTGATGCGCCAGAAGGAAAAAAAGATGCATTAAGAGTCGGGGGGTGAAAACTTTTTGAACAAAATGAAGATGTGAAAAGATGTAAACATCTTTTATGTGAAATATCTTATTCAGGTCAGTACTAAATAAACAATAACATGCAGTTTGTATGATCCCACTTATTTTGGTAAAATAATTAACATTTTGCAGATTCTGCAAGGGGGGATGTAAACTTTTGATCTCAACTGTATTATTAAAGGAATAGATCACTCAGAAATGAAAATTAGCTAAACAGATATTCACCCTCAGACCATACAAGATAGATGAGTTTGTTTTTTTCAAACAGACTGGATACAATGGATCCTCTGCAGTGAATGGGTGCCATCAGAATGAGAGTCTAAACAGCTGATAAAAACATCACAGTAATACACAAGTAATCCACACCACTCCAGTCCATCAACTAATGTCTTGTGAAGTGAAAAGCTGCATATTTGTAATTAATAAATTTATCATCAAGGCATTTTTAACTTCAAACTGTTGCTTCCAGCTAATATACGAGTCCATAATCCATAATATTGCTTTTTTGGGGTGAACTATACCTTTAATCCTGTTTAAAACCATTTATTTCTAGGTTTAAATAAAAAAAAAGCCAAGATGTCCAAAGTGGACTGTTGGTCCTCATTGTACAATACATACATGGATTACCTGAAGTTTATTTTTAATGGATGTGAATCTAAATAGTGAGTGACAGAGAGCCTTTTACTTTTCATCAGTCATCAGCTTAAGAGTGAGAAACGTTTCCTTCAAATGTTACTGTGGAGAGATTTACACTTACATACCTTTCAAAGATAAAAGGTGCATACAGCATTTGTGTCAAATACCACAGTATTTACCTAAAGATAACATATGCACCAAGGCCAGACAAGTGGCAACAAACTGCAACATCAACTTGGAGACAAGTGGTGTTGACAAGTCTAATATTCCTTCAAAACACATAACGTGGATCAAATAGATACTAAATAAATAAAAGTATGTGTTCTATACCAACATGGAGATCATACCATACCAATTCATGGAGTCAGGATGGTGGTTGCTGTTCCTATGATACTGTTGGTTAATGTTATTTCTCTGGTTCACGTCACTAGAAAAATAAATGTCACTTCAGAGGTTGAGAAAAGTTATTGCATTTTAACGATTATAGTATATACCCTGAACAAAATTATAAACGCAATACTTTTGTTTTTGCCCCCATTTTTCATGAGCTGAACTCAAAGATCTAAGACTTTTTCTATGTACACAAAAGGCCTATTTCTCTCAAATATTGTTCACAAATCTGTCTAAAATCAAAGAAGAGCTAATTTCTCCTGCTGTAGATAATCCCATCCACCTCACAGATGTGGCATATCAAGATGCTGATTGACAGATGATGATAGCCAGGGTGGGTGCCTTTTAGGTTGGCCACAATGGTGTTGCTTTCACTTTAAGTCTTTAGGTAAAGTACGTTGTGTATTGACAATAAATTCTGTATGCACCTTTATCTTTTGTGTAAGTGTAACCCTCCACAGCAACATTTGAAGGAAACTTTTCAATTTTAAGGTCTTTGTTGATAGAACAAGTCTTAGATTTTTTGAGTTCAGCTCATGGTACTAAAAATAAAAGTGTTGCGCTAATGTAATTTGTATATTCATATATATATATATATATATATATATATATATATGTTAATGTATATACACAGGTGCATCTCAATACCAGAGTTGGAAAGTTCTGATTTATTTCAGTAATTCAACTCAAATTGTGAAAATCGTGTATTAAATTAATTCAATGCACACAGACTGAAGTAGTTTAAGTCTTTGGTTCTTTTAATTGTGATGATTTAGGCTCACATTTTACAAAAACCCACCAATTCAATCTCAACAAATTAGAACACTTCATAAGACCAATAAAAAAACATTTTTAGTGAATTGTTGGCCCTCTGGAAAGTATGTTCATTTACTGTATATGCGCTCAATACTTGGTAGGGGCTCCTTTTGCTTTAATTACTGCATCAATATGGCGTAGCATGGAGGCGATCAGCCTGTGGCACTGCTCAGGTGTAATGGAAGCCCAGGTTGCTTTGATAGTGGCCTTCAGGTCATCTGCATTGTTGGGTCTGGTGTTTCTCATCTTCCTCTTGACAATACCCTATACATTCTCAATGGGGTTCAGGTCAGGCGAGCTTGCTGGCCAATCAAGCACAGTAACACCATAGTCATTGACTGTTTGGTACTCTTGGCAGTGTGGACAGGTGCTAAAGTCCTGCTGGAAAAGGAAACCAGCATCTCCATAAAGCTTGTCAGCAGATGGAAGCATAAAGTGCTCCAAAATCTCCTGGTAGATGGCTACATTGACTTTGGACTCGATAAAACACAATGGACCAACACCAGCAGACATCACAGCACCCCAAATCATCGCTGACTTTGGAAACTTCACACTGGACTTCAAGCAGCTTGGATTCTGTGCCTCTCCAGTCTTCCTCCAGACCTTGATTTCCAAATGAAATGGAAAATTTACTTTTATCTGAAAAGAGGACTTTGGACCACAGAGCAACAGTCCTGTTCTTTTTCTCCTTAGCCCAGGTAAGATGCTTCTGATGTTGTTTCTGTTTCAGAAGTGACTTGGTAGCCCTTTTCATGAAGACGTCTGAGCGTGGTGATCTGATGACTGACTCAGTCAGCCAGTCCACTTCAGGTGAAGCTCTCACAAGTGTTTTAACCAGCTTTTGTTGACAGCATTCTCAAGCTTGCAGTCATCCTTGTTGCTTTGTGCACCCTTTTCACTCCAAATTCTTCCTCTTCCAGTCAATCCCTTGCATTTACTATAGCTGATATTGTTATCTCTGTACAGCCACACCTTTCAGTACGACCTTCTGTGAATACCCTCTTATGGAGGCCAATGTTCGTCTTCTGACTCATTGCCAAGTCAGCAAATCTTCTCCTATTATTGTGGCTTCAAAGCAACAAGAGATGACCCTTTGAATTTATACTGTATGGATGGTCATTAATTGAAACTCAAATGTAAATATTCTAATATTTTGAGATACTGATTTTTGACTTTCATGAGCTGTAAGTTCTAATCATCAAAATTAAAACAAAAAAAACTTTTGAAATGTTTTACTTTACATGCAATGAATCTAAAATATACGAAAGTTTCACTTTTTCACAACATTCTAATTTATTGAGATGCACCTGTATATATATAACAACATGTTCAAAAATTGTTTATATATATATATATATATATATATAAACATATTCAATAAACAAACATGTTAGAATAACATGCACTGATGAATAGTGCACAAGGCCAGAGACACTATCTTCATGAAAAGGAAGTGCTCTATTTATTTGAATAAATGTATATATATATTTTTTTTAAAAACTGCACTTACAGATAATACAATATTAATTAAATAAAAGGCCTCTTAAGTGTCAAAAAAGCATTCTAAAGTAAAGTTAATCAATTTAAACGATTACATTTTCATTTCATTGCATTTAACGTGGAAATAAACATGGAAATTTTCCGTTTACATTCAGTTCACAATTAAGTATATCTGTACTAATTTCCCTTTTTAAAAGCATGCTAAAAGTGTAGTTCTTTTTTCACAAGGGTTATTAGGAAAGTCAACAAGATCCATTTTAATTTCCTGTAAAATTTGCCTGAATGAAACCCGTGAATTAGCTGTTAGAGGTTTGCAAGAGAATTTGGTAGAGAATTGTATATGCTAGACAGCGAGATGCGTTTAACCAAAGTGTTATTTGGAAAAAAAAAAGCACAGCTGTAACACTTTGAGCATAAAGATCAAGCTGCACTGAGCTGTCGAGTAAAGGAGGTGTGTCTTCACAATGTGACCCGTAGAGGGTTCATCTTTTAAAATCTTCACAGAAGGAAGTTTTCTTTTACCCTCGTCTGAGACAAATCAATCAGACCACAGCAGGCACAATCTGCTTCCATTTTCACCACTGTGATTGTTTCAGAATGCTGCAGCTTTCTTACTCTCAGGTGCTAAATCCTTTGACGGTTGTGGGCGCACTTCTCTCCTCTATGATTTGAGGTGAAGTAAACATCTAATGGGAGCCGTGCTGAAGTCAGAATAGCACACATAGTGGAATTGATCCCAATCTTCTCCAGAAGATTGACAACACTCACTAGATCCGGTGGACAAGCCGAGGCAGCAATTTTTTCCTTGTCTGTCTTTTTAAAATGCTTTGGCACTGTCAAACATGGCACCTGTAGGTTGAGGCAGACCAGAGGTCAAAGAGTTTATTGGCCTGGCCTGGTCAGTAAACACAGTAATGTATGTATTGCACATGATAAAAGACAATGTTAGCATCTGCTCATTTTAAAAGAAAGTGGTTAATATAGGGGCCATTATTGACTACCAGTCTAAAATCAACACTGAGTTACAATATTTTGGGGAGAGTTTCTACATTTACGGAGAGGTGGACTGAGACTTGTTCTGTATACTTGTTAATATTATAATATATAATAATATCAATATTTTGGAGGGTTGTTCCATATTACATTTATATGCAAGTATAACTTTTTTAAAAATAGTATAAAAGAGACCAACAAATGAACTGCAGGCAAAAGTAAAACAAAATGATAATAAAAGAAGAATGAAAAGATAATACAAAACATAAAAGCGTATGTTTTTACCCTAAAACTGCTTCACATTTGTTTGCATTACAGTAACTGCATCAGTGACATGAGTAGCAGGTCATGGACCTCAGAAATGGCTTTGAGATATGATTGTGTAAAAGTGCCAGCTTTCATCATGCAGCCTGAAAGAAAATCAAAGCTGATTCTAATTGCTGCTCCACCAAACCACTTTCATTCTTAGACAAACTCCAGCTTCATTGCAGTGGATTCTGCAGTGTGGCCAATCCATTGAGATGAATTTCCACTTTCGACTTTGCATACAATCAAATCAAATCCAAAAATATACGTATAATGGAAAGAAAGGAATGAGGCCAGCATGGTACACTAATATTTGAAAGATCAGAGCAAGAGCCATGAATAACAGTCCACAGAAAGAGGAGAAAGAATAATGTAGGCCGTATGTTTGAATCAGTGCAGGAATTCAAGGACATTTAATTAGAGCTTTTACCCAGCGTGGTAAAAAGCCAGGATACGGAGTCATTTATACCTGTGTCAGATTCATAAGAAGCCCTTGTCACGCTGTTGACAGCCCATGACATTATGCCAGTTACAAATAAAAGCTGTTGTGAATGAATGAATCTTAATTGCTAGCTATAATCTGCTGTCTCGGTTTATGCCAAATTGCTACATTGTTTTCATAATAAACCAGGAGACCAGGCTGCATGTTCATTGGAGAACGATAATGATTTTTTAATCTGAGACAATTTGCCAATGTTCCCTTTACACTATACTGTAGTAATTACAATTACCCATAGCAGGGATAAGCAGAACTATCATCATATTTAACTCCTTATCTCTCCAGATAAGCTCACAAATCATGCTCCTGGGGTAATTAGCTGCCTGGATTAATGAAACTCCACTAATTAATAGGCCTTTGTCAGTCTTCAGTGACAAAATGATGTTTTACCTTTGACAGCACTACACTGCTGCAATCCCTAAAGTGTGATAGGCCAGAACACAAAGGACGGAGGAAAATAACGCATTCAGTTAAGTACAGCACTGTGGCACTTCCAGACTAACAACCACGATGCAGGCAGAGCCGAACTACAGTTTTTGGTGCGTTCGCACTAAAGCTTTAGATCCAGATTAGAGTCTAATTGATGTCAGTTAGTAAGAAAACAGCAGGAACTGCACTGGCATACTGGAATATTTCCTGATAATTACTGTTGTTAATAGCAATGCTTTATAATTACCACTCATCGGGGTATCTAAGGTTGGCGATTTTTTCAGGTCTCTCATATCTTACCGCCAATGTGCTCTCGTTTCATTCAAACACATGTTGCATCTCAGTTATTACATGATTATATAATATATACACAATAGCAAAAACTTATTCATAATTGATTGATTCTCCCTAATTCCTCTTTTCATCTTTTAAATTTTCCTGTCTAAAATAGTCTACCACTCAGAAAGTCTTCCAGATTTGTGGATGTTCACACAGAGATCAGTCACTAGTCAGGTGAACACATTCATTTTTACTTGAATTATCAATCAGTCGTTATTTTACCGTGTATTACTTAGGAAGGCATTTGTCTTTCAAACACAATAAAATGCACAAATTCACCAAATTTTTATGTATTTTTTTATTTTAAAATTATTTGTTTTAATTTAACATTTTTATGATTTAATTAATTATTAGCTTTTCATTAAACTCATAAAACCCCTGCAGTTGATTCACAAACCCAGTTTGGGAAACCTTGACATAATATAATGTTTAATGCACTTCATGTTGTTAATAACAACAAATGGAATAATTTTTCTTACTCTTTGTATATTTATATCAATATGGTACAAGATTATCCTATTTAAATCAATGTGAAAAATGACATATATCAAAAGTAATCAAAAAGTAATCGAAAAGTAGTCTGATTATATTACCTAAAATGTGTAATGTAATGGACTATGTTACTAACTACAATTTTTGTAATGTAATTTGGAATCAGTAACGGATTACAATTTGTAAGTAATCTACCCAGCTCTGAAAATTAAACTGAAGGACTTCGGTACTAATAGTAGGCTTATGACAATATTATTCAAGAACAACTGTACACTGCAATGGATTATAAAACGGTTTCTTCTCAAATAAACGTTATGTCATTATTTATGTGAATGAAAATGTGATATGACTGTACATTATGCCTTAAACGTCCATCTTTTTTGAACTTTGTTCTTTCAAGTAAGCTCAAAGGTGCATGCTCAGAAGCTTTGTGTTAAATGAGCTAAATTTATTAATGTAAATCAATATTTTGTGTCTAATTATTTACTTCTGTGGCAAGTAGCCATGTAATAAGCAGGATAACGTATATCAGTTGTTATCGCAAAATAAACCCCTTCTGGGTGTTACCCCTATGCTTCATGCCAAGGTCCTTATCGCCACTGTGATTTATTTTGTGGTAACCTTCTGCAAGTACATTATCCCTAATATATAACAAATACAACACATATTCTGAAGCATTTCTCATAGTTGATTGTGCCTTTGCAAGAGATGCAAAAATGCACATCACAAAAAAAGCAGCTCAAAGCCTATGAAGTACTCTCTTCCACCATCTGGATGCAAGTTACACATCTGATTTTTATTCCTGCCTTTGTACTGTACATTCAGTTTATAAATAACTCACCGTGTTTACATTAATGACCCGCCAAAACGCATTATGTGGTCAGTCAGCGCTACAGTAGTTAGCCTAGCGTTGTTATTTTTAGTAGTCTTCATGAATGCCACTGAACATGGCATATGGTAGAGGTACTTTTTCCTAGCAACATCAGCTAAACATCCCAAGAATGCAAATCATTCCACAAACGAGATGATGACTGTTGGAGTTTATTACTGTATTTTGCTCATTACACGAAGTGAATATAATGAAATAATAAATTAGCTCATTCTACACTTTGTTAAAATATGTGTGCATGAAAACAAACTGATTTATATTAATATCTATTAATGTGTAAAGTAAAATTTCCTTATTGTGTCCTCACTGCAAAACGAACGTTTGACATTTCACAACATCTCTTAACTTAAGAATTACTTCATTTAGACAGGTACAGACATGCATAATGTAAATGTTATGGTGGATATTAATGATGAAAAACTGCAGAAGAAAACAGATACAACTGTTCAGTCTACTGGCTGGACTACTAGATATGTAATATCTGAATTTAGAACCACTTATGAATGAAACAAACAATTGATGAACACAATTATACACTATTGTTCAAAGATTTGGGGTTTGTAACAACTTTAAATGTTTTGGAAATTCTTCCATGCTTACCAATGCTGCATTTCTTTGCTCAAAACTACAGTAACAGTAATACTGTTCAGTTTTCAGCAGCCATTACTCCAGTCTCCACTGTCACATGACCCTTCAGAAATCAATGCTGATTTGATATTGAAAACAGTCATGCTGCTTTTTTTTTTTTTTTTTTTTTTTGTGGAAACCATGATACATTTTTAAACTATTCCTTTATTACTTTGCTTCAAGTTGACAATAAATTGTCAATATAGCTATCATTGACTTTAAGTCTTCCGGATCAAATGACACTGTGTATATTATATGATTTATATTATTCTACAACCTTTTCTGCAGTACCCTATGAAGGTACTGGATAAACTGCTGATAGTACAGTGTTCTATAATAAATGTACCAAAATACGTGTCTTTGTTTGACACCTTTGCAGTCACTGCTTGCCAGAATGATGAGTCAAAACTGTGGTGCAAAGTCGTGGGAACTCTGTATAACTCTAAAACGAAAACAATATATGCCACATGGGAAGCTGACATCATCTTCAATCAAATAATGTGGCACTAAGAGACCTGTCCTCCGTTCAGTCAAGATTTACATTCATCTGATAGAGGAGTTTCTCTCCCTATTCACACTGTAGTCTGACTTGCCTGTGTTTTTACATGGTTGTTTCAGGCCATCAAGACGGTTCCTCTCTGGAGAAGCATCTCAGAGAAACAATAGGACGAGGTTGGCTAGAACATAAAAAAAAAAGTCTAATAAAATTTCCAGTGAGATGTACCCGATTCATTTCATGCTTGAAACTCATTTGACAGTCTAAGTGAACAGTAGCAAAAGGGTGGCTGATGTGTTCAAGTGGCAAAACATAGGGAACCGCATCATTGTCAAATAACTCAAAACATACAGTGCTCTGCCAAGAATGCCATTATACAGCCTGAGAACAGATCCAGAATTAAAACTTTACCTTTAGGAAACATTAGAGTGATTGTTAGTAATGGAATAGCTTTGCTTTAAAATCATTCATGTCTATCTTGTCTCTTTTCATCTGCAGTAAAGCCCAGAGCTGCATATACAATTAGATAAGCTAAACTTCAAATGTTGGTCTTTTCATAATCCATCTGAAAGTTTTTCTAATGATTAGTGAGACATTGGACAAAACTTGACTGCAGCTGTACTTGATATTTGTTTTTAAAATACCTCATTTTCTACTTTAAAGATTAAATCAGAGATGATCAAAAGAACAATAATAAAATATTATTAATAATACAATAAAATATATTTGTAATTATTACATACACATATACCAAACATAAATAAACAAAAGAATGACAAAAAGAATTTTTTTATTCTTATAATAAAATATGCCTTGTTTTAATAGGTTTCACAACATTGTCCCTTTTCTGTCAACACACAACATCAGATATTTACAAAAGCATATCAATGTTTAAATCAAAGTCAGCCTCATAAACATCCTCTTTTCATATTTCTCCTGCTATGAGTTCAACAAGGTCATACTAGTGTTATTTTAGTATTTATATACTACTATGGTATTTCTTATTGTTTTGAATTAGCTTTTCTTTTTATATTTTAAGTTTTTATTTTTAGTTCAGGTTGTAAAGATTTTGTCATTTTATTTAATTTTTATTTATTTAATATATATATATATATATATATATATATATATATATATATATTATTTTTTTTTTTTTTTTTTTTTTTTTTTCCAAAAAAGAAAGTAGGGTTGGGAATTGAAAATCAATTCCAATTCCAGAATCGGATACTTAAGGTCAGGAATCGGATACTTGTTGTAAATTGAAAATTTCAATTACACCTATCAATTCTTGTGTGTGCGTCTTTTTTTGGGTGGCGAAAAGGGGCTGTTAAAAATATATTTGTCTTTGAATCATTCATTCAAGAGATTCATTAAAAACACTGATTCAGCCAGTAATGAAATAAGCAAATCTTGAGTGAGTCATTGAATTATTCCATTCATAAATTCCTAAATTGTCTAATATTTTTTCTTCAGAATTGTGAGAGAACTACAACCTCCATTAAAAAGGTCTCAATTTATACAGAAGCGTGCAGCTCTATTTTAGACACAAACAGCTCTTAATCGCGTCCAGTTTTTATGTAGCCGGCTGATTTTTGTTCATGGTATTCAGCAGCAAATAAATGTTTTGCAAAGAATAAATATGTTTGATGTCTAAATGTTTGACTTGATTTTTTTTTTTTTAACCACATTGGAACTGAAACTGAGAATCGAAAAGAATCGGAATCAATAAGCAGAATCGGAATCAGAATTGATAAAATTCAAACAATACTGAACTGTCCCTTTCAGAAGAACTGTATTACAGCAGTTTTTTGGGGGGGGGGTTGACATTGTGTCAGGCCAAAAAGCAAGAACTGCTTCTAGATTTCTTTATCAAGCAAATTTACCAGAAACCTGAGAACACCAGCTGAGACTCTGAGGAAGCATATGAATATTTCTACACTCTTATATTGTGTCTAGTCTAGTCTCATGTGTATGCTAGTCCATTTATAGAGACTTTACAGTGATCTGTCTCTTCAAAGTAAAGCTAGCAGCGTTTCTGCCTCATTGAATGCAACTAGTTGCTTTGATATTATCTGAAACTGGAATGTCACTCGAAAGGTCACCCACTGACATTTGTAATTTCTTAAACAACCGACACAATAAAATGAATCTAAATGGGCAAGAAATGGAACGCAGTCTGAACCCAACTATACCGTTAAATGTTGAGATTTCTCCTCCGTACACTTTCAAAACACACTGGTTTTATCCTCTCTAAGCCCTGCTAAGACTAATGAGTCAGAGAGACATTAGTCATCTCATAAACTGATAAGTGATCACAAATGGTCAAGTGCACTTGGAAATCCAATATTTGCTTAGTTCTGCTTATGTGCATCAAACAGCACCCAACTTTCCAATCAGAAGACATGGAGACAGAGCATGATCGAATAAAGCACTTACTGAAACAAACCCAATCAAGGAAGATGGTCAACACTTTGACCTTTTCTACAGTGTGGGTTGGATCCCATAGCCTGTTCCTGCCTTATCAAAGGCGCAGAGCACACATACATAGACGGTGAGGGCTTTCCACTGCAAACACGGGTTTAATCTAATTCCTCCGCCTAGTTATCGGCTTCTCTGCCGTTTCAGATGTAAACCGAGTTCGGCTTTTAAACTTGCACTTGTAAAATCACACATTCTGTTTCCCCTGGAGAGAAGCTAGTGTGTTTGCTGCACATTTAAAAGCCATCTGATTAATTATTCAAGGGTATTATTTTCAGCATTCAATCTATTTCCTGCATCAGCGGTGCTGATAATGGGTCCCGGTGGAGTTTGGGAAGTCATGCATGCATATTCCTTGTTTATTCCATGCTCACCTCATAAGAACTTCACAGATGTACTGTACCTGGCGCAGATATCAATGCTCACATGGGTATTAGAATACATTCAGGGATCAATTTCACAAACAGATGATTATGAGAATTCAACTAGCAACTTCAGCTATGTATATTAGTTTGAGGCTTTTTTGTTTTGACAGCTTCAGTAACATGTTTGGATAAGGCGCATTTACTTATTTCTTTATTAATGTTTTTTTTATATATATATATATATATCTGAGTCCCCAGAGGTTGTTATTTTTCTTTTCCTAAGAGCATAATTTCAGGTTTTGTCAGCAGCTAAGTGCACACTGTCACTATGGAAGTATATTTGGTCTTTAAGTTAACTTCTTACCAGAAAATGGGTGACTTCATTGACATAATTTACAATTTGTTCATTTCAACACAACAGGGGTGAACTAAACCATAAAATAAATTAACATACAAAGACATATACTTACATTACATAAATTAAATGGATATAGATAGGATTCTGTCTTGTTACAGTTTTCTGCTACTGCTACTACTAATAAATAAATAAATATTTATTTTGGAAGCCATGGGTAGCACAATTTTAAATAAAATTGTCCTTGTATCATTTGCAAAAACAAACAAACAAATAAATACATATTTTATTCATTTAATAATCAAACAGAACAGCATAATAATTACAATGTTTATTTTATTTTTTGGTCCTGTTATGGTTATGGTCTCTTGACTGGTAGTAGTAACACAGGGGAGTACCAGCTCTGCATTCATATTTATTTCTAGTATGCTTTTGACTTGAAGTCACGCATTTTAAATGAATCATGAGTGCTTTGGTGAGAGAGACAAGGTGGTCAGGGGTACCAGACTGAAAGTTTGGATTCAGTGAACTGAGAAACAGTCTACAGCCTGAAAGCTCATTACTGAGATCACTTCAGAATATCTATCACTGCATTCTGGCACAAAGAGGTCAAAGCTCAAGTCAGGATCTGAATACATTTAGACTGTTTTCATTTGCTTGTGTTGGGCTTTTGCTTTCGGTTGCTTTCTCTTTTACTACACAGGTCAGTTAAGAAGGAATTACTGGGTTTAGGACATGAAGCAGATCAGATTTGACCCTGCGAGCTCAGGGGACGACTACGATGTCTCAACAGCTTTTATGTGACAGTCTGTGCTTATACAAATTGGAAGCACCACACATCCTTCATCACTTTTATATTCACAGACAGCAGATCTCACATAAAAAGGATGAAAAGATCGAGACTTGATCTCAGAATGAACGCTTCTCTGGGTTCTGGGTAAATACTTAAAGAGACAAATGGCTCGTTCAGTAAAACCGTGTTGACTAAATAGGGACTAGTATCAAACACATTCATCTCTGGTCCTCAGATTAGCATCTCATCTGCTGAGCTGTGTATATATTCAGCCAAAGGCAATAAGTTTCCTAATGAGCCAATGCACTGTAAAGCAAACATTAATATTAAGCAACAGACAATAAATTGCTTTTTTAATGTTTATGTACAGAGCTCCTGAAATCTATTTGTTCTAGTCCCAGTCGAATTAACATTATTTACCTCGTTCAGAAAAAAAGAGAGGGGTACAAAGAAAAAGTGTATTTAAAAGATTTTGGCTTATAAATTAAACTCTGGGGTGATTCATTCATGACTAAACGTTAATTACAAACTAATCTGTAATAAAATATTCTCAAAAAATAAGCAATGTTATAAAAATTTTCAAGATATCTTATATTTTACATAATGATGTCAGATAAATATATTAATCAGAAAACAACTGCATGCCATGTCTATTTATGAAACAAATTAGGTTCTTTTATAAATGTATGTTCTCCCAAGATTAACACAACAATCGCTTGCTAAAGCAAATGTGCATTTGCCATCAGAAACTGATTATTTGTGGGTTCTAAACAATGCAAATATCCCAGCGGCCTCAGAGAAAAACAGATTTTGCATTCCACGCAGCACACGCGATCACAATTACATTTTTATCAATGTCGCCGTAAGAAGGGGCTTTAATTTAGGGAGGAAAACTACATTTCTAAACTCACTGCAAACAGTGGGTTACAAAGACAAAGAGTGCGTATAGGCCAATATGAGGCGCCTTTGCCCCTTTTGGTAGAAAATTAAAAAATATATGCTGTTTAGGTTTAAATATTATTCTTTATTTTAAATAATCCCTTAATATTAACCCTACATTTACATAATGTAACAAGAAAAAACTAGCCTATATTGGTACAGCTCATGTAAAATCAGTAACCAAAATTAGAACAATATTGGTTTAAGTATGTGATTAGAACCGCAGGTTTATCATACATCATGTATATTTCTAGTCTTACAAATTGAATTAACAAGAACAAGAAAGAAGATCAGTCCAGTGCAACACTGCTAAACCTAAATGTTTACCATCAGGACTGAGCATCACCACTGCATCTATTGCTATGCAAAGGACGACATTTGAAACCCATGACAGCACTAAAGATAGCGCTAAAATTCAAATGCAATATTTCACATGCAGTGACCAAGGACTCGCAAGCCAGTTAAACTTCCAACAATGAGAAAGACCTGGCGTTGCAAGTCTTTTATTTCCTACAAAATTGAATTCAGTCTCTCCAAACGCCGCCGCTCTTGATCTCCTATGCTCAAAGCAGCCATGTTAAAAATGACTGTAATAAGATTTTTGGGTGCTAAATTAAAGTGACTCCAGTAGCAGCAGAACCCATTATTTGTGTAATGGAGCATTTGCAGTGGAGACTCAGAGCATGATATCACAGAGAAGCTTATTTTCTTGTGAACAGCGTTGAGTCAACCAAACACAACAAAGCTTTGCTCAAACACCACCCTAATCACTGGCAAACTCACACAGCCTCATATGGTGAAGGTACAACAATCCTGGACGCTCAACACAAAATGCCTTGACTGCCCTCTACTGGCTACAAAGGTTCAGGGCCGACAGGAATCTTGAATGAACGCTGAAGACGGGTGTGGATTAGGGTCAGACAAGAGTAAATGGTTGTTATCAGTTTTATCTACTCTTATTTCAAATTTATGTTAAATTAGGAATAAAAATAAACCTGTAAAATTACGGCATTAACTGGTACGTAGACCAAATATGATTAATAATAACTTTGTTATATAAAGATGCCATGGAATTTTTTTTTGTTTGTTTACTTTAGATGAAGATTTGATTTGACTAAATCAAAATCACTTAAACTGACATGACTAAGATTATCTAAAGTAATAAATAAACAAACAAACGCCATTTTCCACAGTGCCATTTACTCAAATCATGTAGGTAGTCAAGATTGCCAGGTAGTTCAAGGCAGGCTATTGGCCTGTACTGAAACCAGCCCTGATATTAACTGTATTAAAAATAATAAATAAATAAATACATATAGCAGTATAAATATTAGCAGGTGCGATGCCACATACTTATGGCAGTTGTAATGACAGTTTCAAAACACCTTCAGTGAATTAAATGCTCTTACCACTACTTTGAATAAACTGATAAGAACTTTTTTCGATTGTTGCTAGACTTCCGGAACCATATTTCGTCCAAACGCGCGTTTCAGAGCCTGAAATCATGAAATCGATGTGACCCGCCACATTACCCTCAAGTGACGCATTTAAAGCGGTTTGTTTGAGTTTGGATCAGCTGCTGACGCGACCATGGGGGATCAGTTTATACGAGAAGTCCTCAGTTTGTGTTTGCAAAGGCTTGCCATAGAAGAAGCGTCTAACTCTGAGCTCGGTAAGATATTATAGGCCCTGTTCATTTTATTTTAAAAAAAAATAATTTTAGTATATCTCTGACCTTGAGCTAAAAAAAACCCTTTATTATTATTATTATTATTGTTGTTGTTGTTGTTGTTGTTTTCTAAACATAATGAGTCTCCACTATGTTATTATTTTTTTCTAAAAATAATGGGTCTCCACCATGTTGTGTGTTGTGCAGATGGCTGTTTTTGCAGTGTAAGATGTATTGTATGTTGAGTTCTGGCATGTCGTTCTCTATTTGCTGTAGCACTGGTTTGTATGTTGCACTGAGCAAGGAGTTTAAAATACAAACTTATCCAGGATTTTTTCTCTTGTGTGCTTTAAAACCACAACAAATATTTTTCATACATTTGTGATGATGGGTTTCAAACTCTCTCTCTCTCTCTCTCTCTCTCTCTCTCTCTCTCTGTATATATATATATATCACATTTTTAAATGTCATGTTATTGTGATGTCAAAGCTGAATTTTCAGCAGTAATTACTCCAGTCTTCAGTGTCACTTCAGAAATCATTCTAATATGCTGATTTGCTGCTGAAGAAACATTTCTTATTATTTTCAGTGCTGAAAATGGTTGTGCTGCATAATATTTTTGTGGAAACCATGATACATGTTTCAAGATTCTTTTATTAAATTTAAATCTCAAAAGAACAGCAAAATAGAAATATTTAGTAACATTATAAATGTCTGTCACTTTTCATCAATTTAATGTGTCAATGCTGAATAAAATTAAAGAGTGGTAGTGTATAGTTGATACACACTGTAAAAGTTTTTTTTTTTTTTTTTTTTTTTTTTTTTGCAACATTTGCTGAGGTTAAATTAATCTCCATCTTGACCCAAACCCAAAACAACATTATGATAGCAGTCACCCCTCTAAAAACTGCATGCCCACTCTATGATAAAACAGATGCTTTAAACTTAAGTAATATATCTGGATGGGTGGATGTTCAGTCCAATGCAGGACTACATTAAAATCGTTGAAAGTAAATTAAAATCATTTGAAATGACTGTTATTTTTATATGGACATTGACTTGACTTCCCTTCTTTTCAATTTCATTGTAACATGAGGGATAATTTAGACATCTGAAAAGTGTAGAGTGTATTGTTTCAACAGAGCTTTTTAAAGCCAGGAATACATTTTTTTCATTTTTACTTCTGAGGAAAAAAAGCAAAAGTGGTTATTTGATTATCACAAATTACCCACTTTTTTATTGTTAAACTGTAACAGCTTCATATCTTTGTGCTAGAAATATAAAAAAAACTTCTGCTTTTAGAAAGCATGTTTTGTCTTGATAGTCGTTCTTTGATCTGTATATATATTTTGCCATATTGAAATCTCACCAGTTGTCTTTTATCTACAAGAGTTCATTGAGGTGGTGAGGAACTTTGAAGCTGCCCGGAAGAAATGGCTTCATGCAGAGCTGGAGCTGAAAAAACAGAAGGAGCTCCTGGTAAAATCTGATGTGTCTCGAGCTACTCTGGAGGTCAAACTCAAACATGCTCGAAACCAGTTGGACGTGGAGATCAAGAAACGCTACAAAGCTGAAGCAGACTACCAGTGCCTGGTTAGTTAAGAATTGAAACAATATCTCTTATCACTTGTGCAGTAATGTAAAGAAGCTAGATTTGTGTTTGTACCACTTATTATTATTCTTGTAAACTTGTGTAGACTTGTATGTAAATGCTGAAGTTGAAGCCAACAAGGAAAACTTTGCCCATTTGGTCAGTGCGAAATAACATGACTAACATAGACTTGGTGGAGGGAGTCATTGAGTACAGGCCCATGTGAATGTGGGCGGTCATGACTCATGTGTTAATGTGCATAGAGAGTTCATAAAACAGAAGTTCTCTGTTATTTATTGGCCATTGTTGTGAGAGTTTATTAAGGATACTAATGGTATCTTTTTCGCTCATTAATTCATTTGACAGGAGCGGCAAATGCAGTTGATATGTGATGTACTGGTGCATGACAGCACGTCAAGTGCTTGTCTCAATGATGAGCAGAAGTCAGTGCTGACCAGCTTCAGTCACAAAGGAGCCAGTGTCCTACAGCACCGAGGAAAACAGTACCTCAACGATCAGCACGGTCTTTGTATAGTTATCTGTTTGCTGGAGTTTTTCCCCCTTTCGCAATGCTGTTTTCCATCTTGTGTTTTTATATCAGTTTATCAGTGATTGATGAGTCCTCCTTCCTGTCGCACTCTGACATTAGTTATGACAGAACGGATGATGATTTGGTGGAGTATCATATTTAGTATCATTTTTATTCATGCTGTAGGATTATTGTCAGACCCAAGCAAAGTGCATGTGCATAAAAATCACTGAAAAGATTAAAAAAAAATTGTTTCTGAAAATTATTTCGCTGGTATGATTTCTAGGACTTGGACAGCACAGCGTTTGTTAAGCCTCTCAAGTCAAGAGCTCGTGAGAGAAGAGTAAGTGCTGCCAGTTTTCTAGATAATTACTGTTTTTCTTTTATATTGTATATATTATTGAAATATTATTACTTGAAAATGAGATGTCACATCTCAAGCGGCTGTCCTTTCAATAAATTCAAATTCAAATTACATATTACAATTTAAAATAATGTTTTCTATTTTGATATATTTTAAAAAGTAATTTATTCATGTTATGGCAAAGCTGAATTTTCAACAGCCATTGGTTCAGTCTTCAGTGTCCTTCAGTGTTCAGATCCTTCAGAAATCATTTTAACATGCTGATTTACATACATATACATACACACACACACACACACACACACACACATATATATATATATATATATATCTCATCATAAATAAATATAATAAAAAAAAAATAGAAAGATCAATTTAATGCATCCTTGCTGAATAAAAGTACTGTTTTTTTTTCTTTTTAAAAAAGTTGAGATATATGGAGTAAATGGAAAGGCTGGGATTCAAAATCTAGTCTAAAGTAGCAAAAATAAAAGTTCTAACATAAAATGAATGGAATATTTAAGGCTCTGATTTTTATATTATGTTATTATATTATATGTATAGCACACTAAATATTCCCATTTCTTTTTCAGATTTCTCAAGTTATAAAAGACACATCATTATGTCTGTTGTGAAGTGCTAGTATATATTGTAGTTTTGTCCTTAATGTGTCTCACATTATTACTGCTTGTTTTTAGCGTTCATCAATGGGCACAAGTGTTGGTCCTCCGATTCAAAAACGAGGAAGAGTAAGCGGGCGTTCAGGAGATCTACTGGGGGCTAGACCACTGGAGAGGGTTGGCAGAGTTTTATTAAAGATGCTGTTCATTTTTCTTATCTCAATAGATTTACCTGTACAAACAAATCCATCAAAGGTGAAACATTTCAAGCACAAATGATCAAAATCTTGAATATTTGATTCCACCGTGCATCATTTGTTAACTTCTGAGTTAAGGCACCATGGTAAATTCACACTCAGTTAAGTGTAATCATAAAATCTTCAGTAATCACAAATTGTCACTTACTATTTAATGAAACATCTCCTAGCTAAGATATTAGTGGTGGATTGTAGCACACAGTTAGCAAACATGAGGTATGCCTTGTGAAATGTACAGACTCCTTCATTTTTTATTTCTTCCTATTAGTAGAGGGATCATATTCCCTCTTTAGGTTAGTCTGGTGTCGTTTTTCATCAGCTCGTTCGTTCATCAGTCTCTCATCCGACTGCTTGCCATCATATTGCCCACACCCACCGCCACACTGCTCGAATGAAAACAGCAGTGGACCGTGTCCTGTCTGTCTCCCTCCATGGGACTCATATCACTCCCACTCAGCTGGCACTGATCACTAAGAGAGAAGCAAAGCAATTTGGCACTTTGAGAAACTACGTTTGTCCAGGAACGTGGACACGAGCTAGATAACCAATTGTTATGCTACTCTAAGGGTCTTCTATTTCAGCAGAAAGAATGATTGGCTTCAAATGGATTTTTACTGTGTGTGTTTGTCTGTGTATGTGCTTAGGAAATCGAGACGACGGTTGTGAAGCCGTCTGTCACTACCCCAGAGACTAGAGGTCAGATTCACATGGTAATAGACATAACTCAGGAGTCTCCAGAATATCAGTCCAGGGCTCTCAGAAATGAACATTTTCCGCCTGTTGATGGTAAATAAGACTCAAAGGCGCCACTTTCAATGACACATTCTAACCTTCCCAAACTAAGTCCTTCGTGCAGAACAAACATCTGTGTGGGTACACAGTGAAGTCACGGAGGCTGAAACGGTCGTTGAAATGGAGGTGAGCGCCCCGGAGCCAGCCGTCCCTCAGGACCTCACGCCCACCGTGGATAAGACTTTGCAGCATGTTTTCCAGCAAAAAACAGTAGGAGGCCATTCAGTAATACTTCTCAACATTTTGTGAGGCTTTCACATCTGGTTTTAACATCAGTTGCATGAGTCATGAAGCAAACATTTATTTTATTTTATTTTATTTATTTATTTTTTTACAATATAATATAATAGACATTTTTCACATTTCCAGGGTTCTCAGAAGCTGAAGTTATCATAGTTGGGTAAACTTGATAGTGGTGGATGAAAACCACAATAAACTTAATTTTTGCGTACCCATTTTCTCCAAAAGGAAAAGAAAAAATCCATGATTTCTGTGAGTTTACAAAAGAGCAAAAATAAAATAGAGAGAGATTACATGGGTCAAAAGAGAGAAGGATGCCAAATGTGTGTTAATTCCTTTAGCCATTATTTTAGAAACACTCATGCAGCAGCGATAACCAGTTTTCTGTAATTTTATACCAAGGTGATAAAACTCAAAGTAAAATGTTATAAATGTATATAAAATATAAAAACATGGAAAAAAATAAAAATATAGAAAAAATTTCATAGTCTGTGAAAAGCATCCATGTTATATTATATTATATGAACATCAAATTCAGGTTTAAAATAACATGAATTTATCATATAAAATACAATAATTTATAAAAAGTAGTTCCGTGTACTGTGTATTATAAATGTACAGTACATACAGTGCCCTCCACTAATATTGGCACCCTTGGTAAATATGAGCAAAGGCGGCTGTGAAAATAAATCTGCATCGTTTATCCTTTTGATCTTTCATTCACAAAATTCACAAAATTCACAAAATTCTAACCTATCATTGAAGTAAAACAATTGAATGTGGGGGGAAAATATCACTGTGAAATAAATGCTTTCTCTAGTTCATG